>JASXSY010002333.1:0-31783 GCA_034509805.1 Sipha maydis | reverse complement strand
GTCGCAGATTATTGGTATTTCCTTTATCTCATATTTTTTTCAAAATATTATATTGATTTTTAAGCCACTTATAGGCATTTAAAATATTCGATTTTTTTACATTTTTTTTTGTATAACTGGTGATAAAAAAAATTTGGCTCGTACAAAATACTTGAAAATTTAAAAGAAGATTCCACAGAAGTAGGTCTAAATGTCATTCAAAAATTATTAAAATCCATAGGCACAATTTTTTTTTATAAGCGATTGAACAGCGAATATTGACATAAAATTACATGTAAAATATAATATAATGTATAATATTCTAGACTGACAAACTATGTCGCTGTATGCAACTGCCAACCCATCCTAATTGAAAAATATATTTATCGTTTCAAAATAAAATATACTTTTTACAATATTTATATATAACAATGTATTATATCCTAGACAAACTCCGTTCAGAATTGTAATTCGTATACAATGACATCTATCATTGCATTCAAATTTAACAAATCCATTGTAATAATGGCCTATCCTATAAACGAGGTGCACTCCACCCCCAACTGTACAGCAGAGCGAGGCCCAATCCGGTTCTTTTTTTAAATTATTTTTTTATAAATTAATTTATACCATCTATTGTTGTGAAAAATCAAATTAATATTAATACTAATTATTATTTTTATGAGTATGTGTTATTTTTTGCTGACTTTTGAATAAAATATCAAAACTTGGTGATTTTTACCCCAATTTAAATACACAAAGTATATTTTGAAACATTCTTAAAAGAAAATAACAAAGATAAATCATAATTATGATATCATTGACACTAATAGCACTAACACAAACAAATAGTTCTGTTTAGAATTTTTTTTTTTATCTCAAATATTTTCTAACATTTTAATATGAAAATATATTTTAAATTGATAATAGGTACTCTTTTTTACTATGAAATTTATAAATTCAACAAATTATTCTTCAAATTGATGTGTTATTACTAAGAAATGTGACCACAAATTATAAACTCCATGAAAACAATTCTAGACCTACAAAGTAACATTATACATAAATATAAAAAAATATAAAAATTAATTTGCATCATTAATAAACAATTTAAACAGAAATTAGTTTATTATTTTAGATTATTTTCTACCTACAGAAATTCAATAATATCAACATTTATTAAAATAACAATACTGTTTAAATACCTATTTATTACTTTTTAATTATTTAAATTGTAATTTTAAGTAATATATTGCGTTGTATCGAGGTCATTAATTAGAATTATGAATTTTAAAATAGATGTGATAAATGAATATATTGCTAACATAAAATATAAGAATATTTTAATATGAACTATTTAATAAATGAGTGATTAATACTAATCAAAAAAATTATACTAACAAACTGATTAATTTAATCACAAAAAAAACTTTGATTCATCAGTTATAAAAAAAATATTAATTTATTTCTGACATTTCAACTAGGTAGGTCAATATTATAACTGTTCTTTTTTTAATTTGACAACAATTTTCTTTCTGTAATAAACCATAAATAATGCAAACATAATAAATATTTACTATTATGCATATGCATATTAATTATTGAGTTCCGAGCTTTAATAATGAGCTTTAAAATGAATGAATGAATGAATATTAAAAATAACCTGTATTCAGGAGACCATAAAGTTTGTAAACAAAATGTTGATATGTTATGACAGTTAACCTGTTAATGAAAACGTATGCTTTTGTCAATAAAATATTACAGATTACATATATCAAAATCATATTTGTTCATTAAAATCAGATTTGTAAAAAAATTTCAATCTAATACGAAAATGAGTAGGAATTTCGTTTAGTCAATATAAGATTAAACTAAAAAAATCGAAAGACAAAGAGTACAACAATAGCTATTTGCTCAAAGGTTATAGACGGTTTTGAGTTAATGAAAACATGAAGAAACTATTACTCAAACATTGGTAGTGTATAGTCCAGTGTGCTGGAATAACCTTTCAATAATAAGGTCAAACCAATACATAGTGGTCGACAATTCAATAGACATTTGAACGAGGTCGTCCAAAAAACTGTGAAGTGAAACGTTGCCAGGCAAAACCCAGAAGGTATTAGGGATAGACTAGATATAATTGGGTTACATGACAAACCAAATTGGGTATACAGGCAGAAAGTGGTTTAGAGCAACGTTACACTAGTGGACAGGAAAACTTGGGCGCATATGCAGTTGCTCACCTTGCGAAACTGAAGGATTTATATTTTCCAGACATTAAATTCAACGGCAAAACGACGCTCGCAACGACGATTGCTAATGTTGGTGATGCTGCTAACGACGATAACGATGATGATGTTGTTGTTGTAGTCGCGGTCGTCGCAGCGTCAATCGTCGGCGGCGGTGACGAGCAGCGCGAAAGTTTCCGTACCGGTAGAAGTCGGAACAGGAACGGTAACGATAACCGTGGCCGAATAGCACGAGAATTGAATGGTGACACGGGCAGCGAGCACGTCATACGCGTGTACGCGCGACCAGAGCGTAATAAGTGTGATAAGGTTATTGATTGTATCGTGGTGGTCGTTGTCGTCGGTCGCGCACGGAAGGGGGATAAACGTGAGTCACAGAACGTCGCGCGCAAACGAGGCGTAAACGGGTGGGGGCGGTGGCGGTGGTTAATTGACCACGGACGCGTCGAACGCTTGAGCACGCGGACGAGTCTCGCGCATCGTACCGGGAACGCCTGTCGGTCGTCCGTCACGTTGTCCCGGTGAGATCGTCCTGCGTTGGAGGCGAATCGATGTAACGGACGCGCGGCTCCGGGGAACCTCTGTGCGGCACGATCGGCCTGCCGTGTGGCTGGAACCGGAGCGCAGTAAGATCGCTGCGGTCGCAGATCGGGCAAACGACGAGACCGCGTACCTATTATCACCGCACTCCCTGGGAGTGTATAGGGTGGTATGGGGGTGGGATTAGGTGAGGAAACGCCGAGTCCGTCAGCGGTGTGAGTATGAAAATTGCGATCGAATTTCGGCACGTCGAACCCGGGGTACACCGTGAACCTATCGCGAGTGTACGTGTGCGGTCGTCACGTATCGCGCGTGTACGTTAAACGTCGTATGTATGTACGATGGAGCACGTCGTTAACACATGAGTCGGGCAGTGGCGAGGCGCATGTGCCAGATAAATTTTGTGATTATCGGATGCTGCGGCGCGGTGCGTGACGAGAGCGCATTGGTCAGTGCGGTGGTCGTCGTCGCGGCCGGCGGGGATGTCGCGAATCGGCGCGCGCGCCCCGAAACTTCCCAAAGAGATTATTCCCATACGATCCACGTCAAACCGCGCTCCTCCTTGACACGCGGATACTTTCCCCGCGGGCGGATTTATACATACCTACCCATGTTTTTCCCCTAGCACTTCACCGTCTACGTACTGCACTTCCAGACGCTGCAGCTGCAACTGTCACGAATAACTATATACCTAAAGTATATGTATAACTATAATAACTATGCATGTTTTCTAGTGCTGCGCACGGTCCGTAATTTTAGGGATCGAACCGGATTGAAAATGTTAATATAGGATCGAAATCGGACAAACAATTCTAACTAAACAAATTTCGGATTATGGATAATTTCGTAGATTATTACAAATAATATGTAGTACATAGAAATATTAGATTGTATAAAATTAATTCAAATTATTTTGGGCAGCACGGCGTGGCAGCTGAATTCAAGCCCTTCCATGTTGCTCGCACCGTAATGAGAATAATTGCAACCAGTGGCGTATTTTGGGATTTTTTTTTGAAGGGGTGTCCTAACACTTGGCAATATTTTATCACCACAAATATTAACATAGTTTTATCACGAATTCATAACTGATTATAATACATCTTAATATCTTTTATCAATGCTATTTTTCTTGTATTAAAATCTTAGAATTGCTACTTAAAATTTTAATTATAACAAAATTATGACAGAAATAAAGTATAAACAACTTGACTAAATAAAATAAAAATAACTCTTAAATTTATTGAGTATTTTCTTGTATAAGTTGAATTTATTGTCTATAAGTAATCATATATTATTTTAAATATAAAAAAAAAACATTTAAATTTTAAAGCTTTAATCTCACAATAATAAAGACGTCTTCTTTTTACTACCAATTCGTTCAATACTTGCTTACTTTCAACGCGATATTTCGTCATTTGTCAATAATATTTTGCGGCACTTCAGTATTGGAGGGGGGTTAACCCTCACACCTCCCCTAAATACGCCACTGATTGCAACCGTTGTTTTTGAAAATATTTTCGATAATAATTATTAAAAGGTATCATGAACAGCATTAATATATAAGATATTAGTGCTCTTGATTTGATGTGGGTAATACCCGTGTATCCAGAAACCCGACTACCCGTTTATCCGGGTAATACCCGATTTTGTGGGTAGTCAATGTTTTCGGGTAGTGGGTACCCATTACCCAAAATGTTCGGGTACCCGATGGTTTTTGATGTACGTAAACGGTTTAGCTAAGTCTTAACTCCTAAGAGGTAATCAGTATTAAATTATACATTACACAATTATTCGAATAAAATATAAAAATTATCTTATAAAATATAATCTAAGATATACATACCTTAACATACCTAAGATCATTAAGCTATGGTTATCGAACAGAAACAAATAAGATAAACTAAAGTCTAGTTATTAATACTTTCATATTCTTAAATACACTTTTACTATTATCAAATTATAAATACATATTGGAATTTATAATTTGATAAATACATATATATATTAAATATAAATACATATTGGAATTGTCAAAATTTACGGAATATGTAAAAATATCATATATCATGTGAAACGAATTTATCATTTACAATAGTTTATTAATTTATCATGTTTTAAAAAAATATGTATTTACATACAAAGTATACAAATCATAACGGGTACCCGATCCATAATGGGTACCCAATCTATTACGGGTACCCGAAATGTTATAAATCGGGTAATACCCGTAAAACCAGGTTACCCGGGTACCAAGAGCACTAATACCTATAAACAGAGTTAAAGTGGGGGAACGCGAGGAGACTTAATTACCCTACCTTTCACAGTTTCTATAAAACGTCCCTTTAAATGTTTCTTCGAAGAGATTTACTGAAACGCTCAATTGTTTGTTAAATATAGTCATACACAATCGTAGCCATACGTACACCTGTATTTAAAGGTACCTACAATACTTTAGGGTCCTATCTTAACGAAACGTGTAGGTTTATTTAATAAATTATGATGTATAAATAATTAAATAAACTTAACTTTAATTTTTAGTTTAATATTGTGATATATTATTCCTAATAAATATGTTTTCCTTGAATATTGTATATTTTTCTCAGATAACTACAATTATTTATGATTTGTTATTTTTATAGTCAGTTGTATTTGTTATACATACATAATGTACTATATTATCGTAATAAGTTTTTGAGCAAAAATTTAAAAAATTTAGTTTTATTTTTTTCATTACGAAACATCAATTATTTTTTACTAAAGATTATAGAATATATTACAATTAATTTGAGCAAAAACAGTTAGAATATGGCACCTTATAAGCAATGGTGTATTTATATGCCGGCATGTTCCTAAAGCTAAATATTTGAGAATGTATTTTATCATAAATTATTTATAAAAATGATTCTAATCTTAAGAAATTATGTTTTAATACTTAAATAAAGTTTGTTTTACGTATTCACTTAATTAATTTATATCCTATAGTAGGTAATAAAATTAAAATAATGACAATTAGTGCGCTATATTATTTTAGTTATTTAGAGAGGCAATTTTCCACAGATCTACACACGGGAAACATGTAAATATGCCCCTGCTTATAAAGGTATACCCTAAGACCTAAGAGGTAATTTAATTAATTGTAGATCGGCATTTACAACATTTTGGGTGATGCCCGGGCATCACCCGTGCACATGCTTATGAACACAATAAAATAGTTGAAATATATATATATATATATATATATATATACATATCTTTTTTATTTTGCGCAAATAGGTTGCACACATAACGAATTAATTTTTTTTGACGCAAATGGGTAATTCCCTGCTTTGTATATATCTATTTAATACTATGTACAGGCAAAGCTGTGCGAGACAGTTATTAATTAATAAATTTAAAAAATTAAACTCAAAATTTAGCGATGCACAGCTGGCCAGCTAAACCTATCTTACCTGTACCTATCTAAAGTTGTTTTCACACTCATAAATTAATAATAATGGTGATTAAGGAACATAAATATCTATGGTAACTCATGTAAACGTTATTTAATAAAAAAAGTATGTCTTTTCGTGACGATTAGCACCGTGAAATTGTCTAGGCCGACAAATATCACCAATACAAATATACGATGCTTATGTTTGCCATCATCAACAAATGATACTCCAATTCCTAAGGTATGCGGCACGACATTCTGGAGTAAAGTCAAACCAAATGGACCATTATCGGGTAAGCTGCGGCAGATAAAAGTTCCAGTGCACAACATAACGCGGTACGCGAGGTAAAGGCCGGCGCACACGTCAAGAAAAAAATAAATTCAACAGTTAGTTGGTAATTTTTTTATATTATTTAATGCAGTGATGGTACCGGGTGTCGTACACCAAAATAACTATATAAAAAAAACAAATTATAGTTATTTAACATAAACACAAAACCGAAAAAAAAACAATCTTTCGCACAAAATAAACACGATCGGCGGTTGTTAATTGTTCCGCGGTGTCGGAGAAACAGACCGTTATCGTTTTCGGAAATATTCGACGACCGGTACTCGTCAACCCGTCCTGTCTTCCCGCCCCGCCCTGTGTCTTTCGACAAGGTGGGGAGAGTTGACTGTATCGCGCTGTCGTACCCCGTGGTGGTGGTTGACAAAGTGTAGATTAGGTCGCGACGGTACCTGTACGGTGTACTGGTTGCCGTCGCGTACCGTATCAAACATATCTGTTTGTAGAGATAAATATGAGCCTGTGGTGCCCATAACTGATGGTCATTTATGTGCTGGCAGAATGGATGGTAAAGCTGGTGGTCCATGTGTGGTATGTTGAACAAGTAGTATTATTTATTGAAGTTGTATGATCAATAAATATTTTGCAGGGTGTATATACAAAATTTTCATTTCATTTGTCATGGATACTTAAACAAGCAAAAAAGTATGCAGAACAAAAAAAACGGTGAACAGTAGATTTCAACATCAACAGCAATTATTAATAAATAACAAAATAATATTTTTATTTATTTTTATTTTTATTTGACATAAACAATCTATACAGTTTTGCACAATAAGTGTATATGATAGGGGTAATAAGACATGAAAGTTGTGAATTAAGCAACCACTCATTAGTGACTCTTGGCTATTGATTAGTTATTTATTTATTAATATTTTTTTTGGTCATGAGACGTTAGATATTAAAGTTTTGTAAAAGGTCTCGGCACCATTTTTTTTAAGTCTGCGGTTAGGATTTCCTGGAAGAGTAAGGATAGAGAGATCTTTTATGAGAGGGTTAGTATGAGTTTGGAGTCGCTTATGAAACCGTGTATAAAAAAAGCGTGCCTCCTCAACTATGGTTTTCATATGGAGATTATTATGTAGAACGTGGTTAGAAATATAAGGCAGAGCATTGGATAACCGTCGGAATATGTTTTGGAACGTTTGGATTCTATTAGTGTTAGATTTTTTTGCTGCACCCCACAGTTGAAGTCCATACGTCCAGATTGGTTTGAGTAACGATTATTACATTATTAGTTTGGTGTTTAGGGTGGAGTTCTTGTTCCTAATTAGCAATGGTCTAATCATACGCATGCGATTATTTAGGGTTAGTCGTTTGGTTTGGAGGTGTTTTTTCCATGTGAGTCTTTTGTCAAGGAATAACCCTAAATATTTAACTGTGTCGGATTTGGGAATTGGTACATTGTTGAGAATAATGTTTGGACATATTCCTTGTGTAAATGTAATGTGTATGGATTTGTTTTGGTTAATTTTCACTCGCCATTTATCATACCACTCGGACAAGTGGTTAAGATGTAATTGTAAATTTGATGAGGCAATTATAGGATCTTCATTGATAGATAAAATTACTTTGTCGTCGGCATAATCCGCTACGATGGTTTGTTGCATGGTTGGTTGGTCTGCTACATAGATGCAGTGGCGGTTTTGGTTGTATTTTTTTAGTGAGGCAACTTATGTATTACCCCCCCCCCCCCCTTCATAACAAAAATTAAATTTCTCAATAATAGAATTTAAAAACATAAAAATAATTATAACAAATAATACTTGTTTTGTATAGTAAATAATATAATAAGTAATGAATAATAAAGTGAGCTTTTAAATATTTGGTTGTCCTAAAAAGGACTTTTTTAGTATGCTTAGTTTTGAAAATCTAGGGTTAGAGTATAAATGTTATATTATGTAATAAAATATGAAATTATAAAAAAAATATTATTTAAATTAAGAACATGGCATTTTTTTTTTAAATTTCGGTAGGTTACTATGTACATTATCTTATATTTCTACATTAATAATTATAATTTATTACACTTTAGTATATAAGTTAACTATACATACAATATACAATACATATATTATATAAATAAAAAAACGTATAAAACGTACTACAATATAACTATATTAATTTAATTATCTTTGAAGTATTTGAAAATATTTTGATAACTTCTTCAGTGTTAAAAAAAATTTCGGGGGTCTGAACCCTGAACTCCCCTCTCCCCATGGCTACAGCCTTGACAATATCTACTATAGTAAAACTATTTTTTTCTGAATTTTTTAATCCTAAATGATTATGAATATGTTCTTTAGATGATTGATGTATTTAAATACTCCTAGATAAATTTTTTAAATCATAATAACCAATAGTATTCCAAACAGACTGAATTTTACCCAATAACAAACACGGCCAACAAAACAAATTCTGTAAATAATGACTTTCACATAACCAAGAGTATTGTTGATATACATTTGGATTGAACGATCTAAAGAATACCTTACTTGATTTTTTGTCAGCAGTCAAAACTGACAAAATCGGAATAGGCCTACCTACTTTCAGTAAATATTTATTATCCGACTTTCAACGTCGAAATGGCGTTTCCAATAACATGACAACTTCGTCTGTAACTGGAATCATGATGTTAAAACTCAAATAAGAAGCACGACACGCGTGGAAAAATTTAAACGAAACAACACAAACGACGATTCGAATAAGACAGAAACAGAAATATAAACCAATATTGAAATCGGTTTCATTAGGCGCTGTGTCAATAATACGGGTATATGTCGTTTGTGATTATCTTATATTTATATTTTGTTGTTGATCGTGCCGCAGTCATGGCTGCGGGCTGACTATAGTATACCATATCTATTTTTAGCACTCAGAGGCGATGAAAAACCAGCCTCACGATGATCATTACGCATGCGGAACTCTGCTTATTTAACAGTCGTGTGCATTCGCGTAAATACGCTTGTGTGTGTAATTAATGTACACAAGTAACAATTCAGAGACGACGGTTAATAGAGGTAGGAATTTCCGGTCGTTTGAATGATTCGAATCATTTGAATCGGATCAGTCTAGTGATTCGGTCATTTCGGTTTTGCATCAAATATCGTTCTTATCATTAGGTGAATCAATTTTCTTATGAAATATGAAGCAGTCAACCAGTAACAGAGATTATTATTATGAAAATGTTGTAAATTGTACTGTTTGTAGTGAAACGCCGTGGTTGTTATCAAAGACCATGATTATTATCACGGTCTTGGATTATTAATTATTGTACTAGAAAAGTTTCATTAAAAACCATCAATCAAGTCGTTTGACCTAAAGATCGATTTGACCAAAAGATCGATTTGACCGAAAGATCTATTTGAACGAATACTTTTTGGTACATCATTCGGTCGCGATTCGGTCACTTGAATGATCCGTTCATTTTGATTCGGTCAGTCGCGACCGACCCACCTCTAACGGTTAACGTTGCCTCTCGATGTCATCAGAATATTGCCGCCGTCTGAAATATGAGGGCTTGGGGCTTGGGTCAGTTCTCCTCATTGATAAGAAATAAAAATGATAAGAGAACATTTTATAATAATATACCAACTGTTTGGAATCAAAATTTTTACTGCTAGGAATTTGACGCCAAAGAATTTAGCAACCCTGTGTTTATGTATTTAATGTATTTAACGGTTTTACTGATTACATTTTAAAATTATAAATCATTATCACTTTGGTTAATGTTTGAGACCATTACTTGTGATTATTATAATACTTAATTAAATATTTATATTTAATGAATTATATTTAATAACTAATACGACTAATATAATATACATTTTCAGCGATTATATTTAATAATCATCTAAATCTTTATACAATTTCTTGTTATTTAGTTTTGACTACTGGTCTAAAAATTATGAATATGGAAGAACAGATCGCTATTAGAAACCATTTGATGGAGCACAACTATATTTTGCCTGTTGGTTTTGAAAATAATGTTGAGGAAGTAGGTGTATCCTGTGTTTTGGCTGTCATTGTTTATTAGGTTATATTATAAATTGTATAACATGACATAATATAGAAGATATTCATCTTATTTTAATCAATAGTTTGAAATCTAAAAAAATTATCGCATTAGGAATATCTTTAATTTTATTTTAAGTAATTTCATATTATTAATCATGGTTGTTTTTACAGAAAAGCTGGTTTTCATTGAAAATCAGTTTCATGTCGAATTTGATCAAGTCAGAAGAAACCTCAGAGTAATTATACTGCTTAAAAATTACTATGAAGATAAATAAAAAACTTAAAAGTAATACAAATCAATTCATTAGATTAGGGATGGTTTGTCAAGAGCTGAATGAGTGAACACAACCAGGATAATCTGTGAATATGTGCAGCAGCTGAATGTAGATAGAGACCTGTTGATGTTATTGAGAAGAGCTGGACACTGTGCTGATGGATATGTCCAAGGTTAAATAGGATAATATTCACAGGTTTGTTGAAATACAAGTCTTTAACTTTAATTAATGTATATATAATATAGATAGCTAATTTTATTAATATTTTTAAGAAGACGATCAATAGATTTGTCTCCAACTTCAGGTTTTGTATCCTTCTTTTTATCAATTAATATTTCAAAACACAGTATAGTAAATTTATAAAATTGTCGTTTAATTTATATTTCAATCATTATTTGTTAATTTTTTACTGTAGTAAATTTATAAAATTGTTGTTTAATTTATATTTTAGTCATTTATGTATTACATAGTTTGTTAATATTCTACTGTAGTATGTAACATTAAAAAATGGTAACCATTCTTTTTTATTTGTATTTTATATCATTACTTTTATAGTAATTTTTATTGTTTTATTTTTGCCGACTGCGTGTTGCGACATTTATGGTTATGTACTATTAAATAAATTTTTTATAATTAAATCTCAAATTCAAGAGTTATTATTACAGTACCATGTATAAACAACATTTATATAGTTGTTACATAGATTCCAAAACGTAACAAAGTACATAAGAATCATGAAATATAAATTTAGTTCTAATATTGTATATCTTTATACCAATTGGTAATTACTATACTATCCATATAGACTATGGCAAGTTTCGATATATATACTGTATAGTGTATAACATTTACTGATTGTATACTACACATACTATATCATCAATTTTCAAAACTAACTTTTGGTTAAAATTATCTTTATTTAAATTATCTTTATCAAAATTATCTTTTGGTGACCACGATAACGAGTACTAGATGTTCGAGGGTGAGATCTCTTTAACCTAGACCAAATTGTACTCATTCTCAACTGACCACAATAACGAGTACTGGATGAGAAAGTAAATACAGAAACATCTTGTTACTTTACAAAAGTGTTTTATCGCCATAAATGCTTCAGTACACACACTAGGATTTGATACTCCCGATTTACTAGGAAAAAAATGAAAAATTAATATTTTATAGTTTAAAACCAAATTAGATAATAATAACTTCAAAGTCTCACAATAAACCACAATTTTCTTTTAAATAAAAACTTGTCGTTAGCCGCGACTGCACGATCACCGTTGCTGTTTCCTTATACAGGTTTCGAAATTTTGAAGACGGCAATCATTTATTTTTACCTCGTATGTAATTTATTACAATTATTAAGTTTCAAGTTATAATATTTTGTGACCATTCTAAATGGAACAATTCAACAGACCTGTTTTTAATTTTTTCAAAAATATTGGTTTTCAAATATGAATTTGAAAATAAATAAATTTGATTTTGAAAATAAATAAATTTGAAATTCAGGAATTTTGTTGTGAGAATTTTTTTTTTCAACGTTGGCATCAATGAATTTGGAAATTTGATTTTTATTTCTTATCAATGAGGAGATCTGACCCAAGCCCGAGGGTTTGTTTACGTAATAATTACTTCGTGTATTTCTTATCGGTTTATCGTTATTTTTAGTAATAAACACAGAATAAAATTATACAATTATAAAAAAAAGGATATTTCATATTATTAAACTTCACGAAGAAGAATTTTTTTTCAAATAAAATCATAAATACGTTAAAAATTATTAGCGAAATATGTACTATCGGTCAGCCAAGAACCATACTTTTAGAGTATTATTTCCTACAAAATTTTAGGTGAGGCGCTGCCTCACTTGCCTCACCCTCAGAACCGCCACTGCATAGATGTTAAATATAAAAGGGGAAAGTATACCACCTGTGGTACACCCGCTTTGATTGGTGCGATTTATTATGCCGACGTATTAAATTGTACTCGAAAGTGTCTATCAGTTAAATAAGATTTAATTAATAGGTATAGTGGGGAGGGGAGACATTTTTTTGTTTGAATTGGAGGCCTTCATGCCAAACCCGGTCGAAGGCTTGTGTAACGTCTGGAAAAATACAAGAGCAATTTTTTTTTTCAAGTGATGTACAAATAACATCAACAACTGTAATTGATGTATTGTGCTATGTGAGTTGCGGAACCCGAACTGAGTATTTGGAAGTATGTTGTTAGTGATAATATGTGGTATTATGCGTTTTAAAATAAATCTTTCTAAAACTTTAGAAAGTAATGGCAAGAGACTTATTGGAAGTTGGGTTATCGAGTGGTTTGTCAGGTTTAGCAAATAGAACTATTTTAGAGAATTTTCATAACATCGGAAAATATGACAATCTAAGAATAGCATTAAATATATATGTTATTAGTACTATGGCTTTTTTAGGATGGCACCTAGCTACTTCGGCCGTAATCAAATTGAAGCCGGGTGACTTTTTTAGTGAGTATTTTTGGATGGTCTGTTTTACTTCATTTGGGGTGAAATATTTTTCAGGCTGATTTATTGAAGATGGTAGGTTTCGATAGGTGTTTACCTCTTTGATATGTTCATGTGAAAGTATATCCTGATACGGTTGAAACGTTTCGTGTAGATGATCTTTAAAAACTTCAGCCTTATCGTTGTCAGAGAAAGCAAATGAATTATCTGGTTTTTTAAGTGGGACTGAGGGGCGTTTATATTGTAGTCATTTTTTGGTTTCGCGCCATAAGCTCCCGTAAACAAAGGAGAGTGAGGTCAGTTTTTGTTCGAACATTTCAGCTTTATTTTTAGACAAAATTTTTTTAACAAATTTGCTAATTTATTATATGCACTTTTATGTGAGGGTAATCGTGTAATTTGATAACGTGCTCTTGCTCTACGTTTTTCAACTATTAACGAGCGGACTTGCTCAGAAACAAAAGGGGGTTTATGTACTGGGTTTTTGGTGGTGTTTAGGGTGTTTGACTTAGAAGCCGCTGATTGAATAAGCGTTGTCAAGTTATTAACTGCATCGTCGATCTCAAGAGCAGATTTTAAGCTTATTTTTAGGTTAATTTTTTCAACTATGATGTTGTGAAATTTAAGTCGATCAGTCGCTGCCGTAAAAAGTTTGGGACTAATTTTACGCGCTTAAGGAGTGACATCAATATTGAGAATGACGGACTCATGGTCAGAGTTAAGATCCAGGGTATTATTAATTGAATAGTATAAGTTACTTGGAATTTTTGTGACGAAGATGTCTAAGATGTCAGGTTTTTACTTAACTGAGGTTGGTCAATATGTCGGCCCTGGAGGAGCAAGAATTTTGTATTTTTTCATATTGGTGAAATTATAGAGCAAGTTTCCTCGAGGATTGGTGACTCGGCAACCCCAACTTTGGTGTTTCACGTTATAGCCACTACCGATAATAAAGTTGTTGGCCGTTGAGTCGAAAAAGTCGGCAAGATTATTAATAGTTAAATTGTGCTTAGAGAGGCTATAGATTGCAGCTATAGCAACAGGAATATTATTAATTGTAATTGAGATGGCACACGATTGGAAATGATTTTGAGAGTAGTTGACAAGTGAGTAATATTTAAGATTGGATTTTATGAGTATGGCTGCTCCACCGTGAGCTGTACCATCTGGATGGTTGGATTTGATTAGGCTATAACCAGGAATAGAAATGTACGAATATTCTATGAAATGGGTTTCGGATATTAGAGCGATGTCTATGCGTTTATCGAATAGTACGCTCTGTAATTGGTTTACGTGATTTTTTAAACCATTTGCATTAAATAAAATAATTGATAATGAATTATTGGTGAATAAATTATTCATTTTTTTATTTAGAAGGGAAGTAATTACTTGAGCTATGAGAGCGATTGATGAGTGACTTAAGTTCGTCCACAAAGGAAGATATGGTTACAGTTAGATCAGTAGGAGGGGTTGGAGGAGAGGACTGTGATGGTTGGTTAGAAGTGGCTTGGGCATAAGTTTTAGAGGTGGCAGCTGAATTATTTTCAGATGAAGTTGGTAATGGGTGGTTAGCTTTTACATTACTGTTTACATTGTGTTTAATATTATCATAAAAGAAGTTACTTTTTGTGGTTGGTGTTTTACGACGTTGTAATTCTTTGTAGACACTGCAACCTTTATAGTTGGCTAGGTGGTCGCCGGAACATAAGACACATTTGGCTGCTGTGTCTTATGTTTTGGTGCATTCTGATGATGGGTGGAATGCGCTGAAGCAGACACAGCGTGAAGGGTATTCGCAGTAAGCTCTTATGTGGCCATAGCCTTGGCAATTCAGACATTGACTTATAACTTTCGATTTATAGGGCTCTTCAATTTAAATTTTCGTATGAAGAAGAGAAGAGAGTTTGAAGATGTCATTTGAGTGGTCAGAGGGCTCAAGATCGACAAAGAACAGAAGTAATGGTGATTTACTGGTTTTGTGTAGGACGTTAGTGACCTTTCTTACTTCGAAGTGGCGCAATTCAAGTTCACTTTTATTAGTTCAGTGGATGTAGTAGGGTGTAAGTTTCGCAAGACGACGCGGGTAGGCTTGTCCTACTTTAACTGGTACGTGTGAAATTGGGAATTTTGTTTTCTCAGAAAATGGACCAATGTTCTATATGTATCGGGATTGGCGGTTTGAATTTTCAGACTATCTGCCGACGATTTGCAGAAAAAGTGTGATTTGAGAATCGGCTTGCAATAGTTCATATCAATTTTTAGTTATAAATAATTTTTTATTTTATTTATTTTGGTATCAGGAGAACGCGGATCGGATGAATCTGATACATTTTTTTTGTTAGGCATATGTGTCCACTTACCATTTAAAGAGTCATCTATGTTGTCATAAGATGAACTTGGGTTGTCGGCATTGAGTGTAATTCTATTTATATTATGTTGCTTGTTTAGGCGACCGGCCTGTATATTCGCATTTTTATTTCTATCGTTATTTTTGTTTGGTGATTGCGACATGTTTATCAAGGGCAGAGGTCGTATCTCGCCGTTCGACGGCGATAACGCGACGTGTTTTATATAACGGCACTGGTGGTTTTGCGCACTGAATTTAATTACATTTTGAACAGTGGCGGTTTTGGGGGTGAGGCAAGTGAGGCGGTGCCTCACTTAAAAATTTAGTAAGAGGAATAAGTTTTTTAAACAAATTAGACATAGTATATATTTTTTTCATTTGTATAATATATTATTAATGTTCTGAATTTTGTCATAGAAAAATGTCAAAACAGAATATTAGATTTTAATACAAACATCATTCTGTAGTTGATAGTAATTAATAATATGGTATCAGTTTATACGGGTGTAAGGACTACGCGGAGCACGGGGCACAGGTTGTTTCAGGCTAAAATTATACGCGATTTTGTTGCCCGGTGTCGACTGTGGTCTCGTAATCTTCCAACCGTACCCGTAAGAGCGACCGCTGACGGTGCCTCTCACGTGTAGTTATATTTAATATTACTGAATAATACGATCCCGCACGCACACGCGCCGTACGCATAGCACATGCACTTCATAGGCGACGATTGAGGCGGCATGTAAACATTGGCTCGGCCGAAAAAGTACACAATAATTATTGAATTATCATCAGTGTTGGTGACACTGCGTAAAAATCAGCTAAACGACGTACAATTACAACACTGCAGTTATCTTCTATTCGTATCGAATTGTTTAATCATAGTCTGTGCTTGTATTGTCGTCTATCTGCTATCTCTACTACCTATTCTACTAATCACTTTTATCTCGTAATCGTAGACCACTGTAGACTACTGTACTCTGTGTTTTCTATTCGTGTGCGTTGTTAATTTAATATAAGTCTTATTGGTTCTTGATTCTTGTACGCAAAGCTATAGCGATTAGCGAAATTATATTGTTGTTGTATACTACTTTATAGTACACGTGAATAATTGTCACTGTATCACATTCTGAAACTATGGATCCTATAAATGATCCAGTAGTGATATTACTTGAAACGCCTTTTAGGCGTTGGAATAATATTCATAAAAATGATTTGATTAGAAAAGGCAAGCCAACTCCTTTTTTGTCATGCCAATCACTTGACAAAAAAGGTGGCAAAGTATTTAGTCGACTGTTTAATCCTGCGTGGTATGATTTGCATTCTTGGCTTTGTGGAAGCTATTACAAACAAGCGTTATTTTGTTGGCCGTGTATATTGTTAGGTCAATCAAAATCTGTCTGGTCGACAGTTGGTTATTGTGATTTTAAAAACTTGTCCCGTAGTGTAAAATTTCACGAGTCATCAAAAGAACATATTCACAGCTATTTGGGAATTAAACGTTTAGAAAACAATAGTGTTACTATTATAGATGCTATCAATGAGCATTCCGCGTTATTTAAAAAAAAATTTAATGAAAATATAAGGCTAAATCGGCTGTTTATGGAAAGTTTAATTGATATCGTGTTGTTTTTGGGAAAACAAGAATTATCATTTCGCGGACACGATGAAAGCATAAACTCTTTAAATAAAGGTAATTTTCGAGAGTTGTTTGATATGTTTCTAAATAGAAGTTCCCTTGAAATACAAAACCATTATAAAACTATAAAACCTTTGTTTTCTGGTGTATCAAATACAATTCAAAATGATATAATTTTATGCATTTCCGATTATCTATCGAATTGTGTGGTAAATGAAATAAAAAAATGTAAATGTTATTCTGTTCAAGTAGATGATACTACCGATATTACTCAAAGAACTCAATGTTCAATTATCTTAAGGTATGTAACGGATGAATCCAAATTGGTTGAACGTTTTCTTGGTTTTTTTAACGTTAGTGAAGACCGCACTGCTGAAGGCCTCTTTAATTTAATGAATAGTGTATTACATAAATTTGACTTTAAAACTAAATTAATTGGCCAGTGTTATGATGGCGCAAGTGTGATGGCTGGTAGTTTAAATGGAGTTCAGGCTAAAATAAAAGAGGTTGCACCCATGGCTTTATTCACCCATTGTTTAGCTCATCGCTTGAACTTAGTTTTACAACATGGTTGTAGTGCAAACACTAAATGTCGTATTTTCTTTGCCAACATGACTGGTATATCAGCTTATTTTCATAATTCGACATCTAGATCAAACGTTGTTGATACTATAATAGGTAAACGTGTACCACAGTTTGTACAAACAAGATGGTCTTCCCGCTCTAAAATTATAAACTTGGTTGTTGATAAGTGGAAGGAATTCCAAAATGTTTTTGAAGTCATTATAAATGATTCCAATGCATCGTCCGAATCTATTTGTGGTGCATCAGGACATTTAAAAAATTTGAAAGATTTTGATTTCGCCTTCTTAGGTCAAATATTTAACAGCATTTTTCTTCTTACTGACATTTTATTTAATACTTTGCAAAATAAGTCATTTGACATGGAGTATTGTCTCCGAAAAATTGACAGTATTTGTGATTTAATTGAAAAGAAGAGAAATGACATTGAGTTCTTAAAATTATTTGATAACGCAGTCACTTTAACCTAACTACCTAAATCTACAAGAAATTCTTCTAATCCCAAAATCAGTTATAAAATATTATTTTTCGAAATAATTGATAATGTTTTAATGCAGATTAAAACACGATTTCAAAATTCAAATAAATTAATATTTTTACAGTTAGCAGATGTCACAAAGTTTAAGTATTATTGTAACAATTTTCCCGATGACGCTTTTAAAAACTTAGGACTAACGTATTCTAACATATTTCTTGATTTAAAAAAATTGAAAACGGAGTTAGAAGTGTTATATAGTGATACCAATTATCAAAATCTAAATCATATTTATGATCTAGTGAAAATTTTTGAGCTTGAAGGTTTAAAAACAGTTTTACCTGAAGCATATAACCTTTTTTGTTTAATACTGACATTACCCTCTACTAGCGTTTCAGTCGAGAGAAGTTTTTCCTGTTTAAAAAGAATTAAGACATACCTGCGTAATACTATTTCTCAAGAAAGATTGAATTCTCTTTCAATAATTTCTATCGAAAAAGAATTAATCGAACAACTAAAAAACAAAGATGCATTTTACGATGAAATTATAAATATTTATGCAAATAAAAAAACTAGAAATATTGATCTTATATATAAATCATAAGATCTTAAAATGTACAGTTAAAAAATTATTCAAACTAATTTTTCAGTTAAGTTGTAGCAAAAATGTAAATATGTAGTCCGTGTAAAACATGTATATTTGTAAATATGTAGAGTGTAAAACATGTATATTTGTAAATATGTAGAGTGTAAACAATAAATATATATATATATGTGTACATTGTACAGTATCAAGGAGTAGGAATGTACGGAAAGAACCTCTACGTGGTACATTCTAAGCAACAGTGGGCAGTAGCGATTTATAGTAACTACCTACTGGCTAATCTTTTCAACATGTCAATTTGTTTAATGTATTATAAGTTTGTGTTTTTATTATATATATATATATATATATATATATATATATATATATATATATATATATATATATATATATGTTTATAATTGTTGTATATATGTATGTTAATATTTAGTCGCCTCAGTCAAAATTGAATCCCAAAACCGCCACTGATTTGAAAGAAACGATTTTAAGCGTACTGAAATTATAAACATTTGGTTAATTAGAGCAACAGTGAATGTGTTTTCTTTTTTCTTTTATATACGTATAAAATTTGAAAAGATTGGATAAAGAGTCAAAGCGAGATCACAACAATTTTGCGGAGCGTAATAATACGTGTGCATCGAACATTGTGTCGCTTCTAAGTTTACAAAATAATATAAAATAAATAGTGATTGAGACTATGTAAAGGTTAACATCAGTTATGATTCAACCCGTGGTCCACACAAATGGTTTCAATCGTTCGTCTTGAGGTAGTTTGTTATTCAATAACTGAACATAGTCTAGTGTCTTGTTCAACAATAAATGACATGCATTTAATTGTTTATTCGGGCGCATGTAAATTCCGCCCGAAAATGGTAAATTCCGCCCAAAATGAACTACAGGTAAAATAAGGTACATGTAAATTCCGCCCGAAAAAAATACAGGTAAAGAAACATACATGTAAATTCCGCCCGAAAAAATGTATAAGTAAAAAGTTCTTATTACTTAATGATGTTTAAAAGTTTAAAGTTACTTTTTTTTTAATTTTTCAATCAAAACCGTATAGGTATAATAGGTTTATAAAGAATACATTTATTACTTACTGTTAATAAACAAATTTCTGAATGTGTCTTATTAATCATATTATTACTGACATAACATAGATTAAACATTATATTAATTTAGAAGTGGGTATTTATATAAATATATATTTCACATAAAGTCAATAATTACAATATATACATATTATTATAAGTCGTGTATATTGTATAGCATATAAAATTGTTAAAAATTGTTAAAATAGTAATAATTATAATAATAAATACGAGTCAAAATATCACTTCCATAATATTTATTTTTTTTTTTATTAAAATCCCCAAAATAATGAGCCACATTTCCTACATAATCGTCTATAGATATTTCATTATTTTTATATTTTTTAATTCTATTTTGCATGTATATATTTTTTTTTTTTTGATTTTGAATTTCTATATTTATGTGGTTCATTTATACTATTAATTTTTATGTAATTTTCTACTTGAATTTGTTTAAGTTTGTCTAAAAATATAAAAATATGAGGATGACTAGAATTAAAACTTTTATTAAAATTGGAATGAAATGACTCACAAGCATTAGTCGTTCTGTTCAAATCTGCTGTAGCAGCAGCCCATATATTTGGAGGAAAAACAGCGTCATTACTTACATAATTATTTAATAAATAATCAGAAAATTGTTTTAATCTATGATCATTTGGCTTAGAACTCATTAAAAATACTTCAAAGTAATCAAAAACCATCTCGGGCTCTAAAAAAACTAATCCAAAACATTTAACTATCCAATTTCTAATAATCGAGGCTTCGGTTTTATATTCTACACTTAATCCTATTGTTTGAACATATCTATACCACGATTGTAATAAATGAAAACGACAACCATAAATTTGAATATTCGGCCAGATGGATTTACATGCGTTGTGTATAGCTTTTTCGAAGTCAATAACAACATACTTTGGCTCAAATAAGTAATTATCATGAATACAAAGATCAACTATTGTACTTGCCTATTTGCACTATGTTTATAATGATCAACATTTTGTTCAGCGATGTTCGTAGTTTCACCAAAGGTTTTCACAAAAGCGTTGCAAGTTTTGATTATACATCGCCATTTTGTTAATCCAGAAGCCAAAGGTCTATTTACTTTAGAAAATTTAAAATTGTCTAATACTAAAAGTATATTTCCACGTTCTGATTCGATAAATTGAGCCATTATAGCGTAGGTATTACTAGGTATAAGCGTATAAGACTCTAGCAGGACGTGTACTGAACACAATTTATAATATATCTATCTGAAATTTCCAATAATTATTACATCCACAATATTGCAGTCAAAGCTGATAAGATATGACATGATTGACGATTATCGTTTGAGATACGATTGTTCCGTGTTCGAACATTTTGTGACTTCCCAATACTATAAGTTATAACACGCGTAGCGTCGCGAAAAGTACGGTCGCGTCGTACAGTCACGAAACAGTTTAAAAATATTTATTTTTCCGGGCGGAACTATTTTTGTACCTGTATATTTTTTCGGGCGGAATTTACCATAGACCTTGTTTTTACCTGTTCATTTCTGGCGGAATTTACAATCTCCCGTTTATTCATGTCATTAATGCACTTGAATTGCTCATTGATTTTAGCATAATGCTTAAACGGGGTCACATATAAATTTAATATTTTTGTAGTTTCTTCGTCAAGCTGCAAAAAATCAAATTAAGTATTTAGTATTTATAATGAAAATAATGGTAAATGAAAATAATATAACTAAAATTATGTAGTTTGTTATTCTCGATGGAATACCGTGATAACATCACAGAATCAATTATATTATGTTATGGCGGTTGGAAGCAGCGTATTTATTTCACGTTTTAGATCTAAAAGCCTGACAAGATTATGCATACTTAAAATCATCATATTTCAATTCTGTAAAAAGATTTGAGTTTATCAACCTTTTTTCTAGGTTAATGTGGAAATCGATTTTTGATATTTGTTTAAAAATTGTCTTTAAATCTTATTTGAGTTTCTCAATTTTTTTTTAATTTTTAGATTTAATTTACTGTCTTTTTTAAGAATGTTAAACAGTTATTCTAAAATCGACTTCCACAATAACCTAGAAAAAAGGTTGATCAACTCAAATCTTTTTACAAAATTGAAATCCGATCATTTGAAGTTGACGTATTTTTGTCAGGCTTTTAAGTCTAAATTTATTAAAATTAGTTTGGTTGTCGGCCAAAATATTTTATTTCATCGATTGCAATGACATGTGCATGCGTGTACGAACCATTAATTGTTTCCAAGAAACGTTTAATGTCGGCGCGCAACGTCAGATAACAGCAAACCGATAATACTATATAGATCCCTATATAGACTTATTGTAAACTAAAATAAATATTGTATTATATTTATAATTTGATATATTTACTGTAATGAATTTATACACATACTGTACATGCCGTAGTTATCTATGGATTTAGTCGACACTTACTTTAGTACTTACTACTTGTAAGTGCCACATCAAAGTGTAGTTTCAGACTTTCAGTGCACATAGTATCAGTGCTTTAGATATCGGTGTTATATTTTATTATTTTATTTATTCCAAGTTCTCATAGAAAATGAACAAAGATTTTAGATACGGACGAAAAAACGTCGTTATTTAAGCAAAACAATTAAATCTAAAGAGCAAAAGTTAAAAAATTTTATTAAAAAAAAGAACTCAAATTATTGATTAAATAAATTGATAAATGTTTAAAATTGTATTCTACATACGTGATAATATTTTCAAAATATTTTAAATCTTTTTGAACTATATAAACACATTTAAAATTTTCGTTTTTGGGTTATTTTTTTTTCAAATTTTGATATGAAATTTTTCGCTAGCTAAAAAAGTTTGAAAATATAGTAATTTAAAGTTTTTTGTAAATAATTAATTTACCAATTACTAAAGTATATCGAAAAAGTTTACAGTTTATTTTATTTTTTATAAGCATAATATTTGATGAAAACACAAAATTTACAAATTATTTGGTAGTTAAAAATATTTAAAAGTTGTTGCATTCATACCAACGATTTGAAAATATAAAAGTTGAATGTAACTCTTTAAATATTTTTTTATAAAGGATTTATGTTACGTTAAATTTGTTGAAATCATGTACCTAAGCTTTCGCAGTATTTTGTGATTAAAAATGTATAAAAAATTTAATAAGTCGTTTTTTTAAAAAAAAAAAAAACATTATACATTATTTTATACAGGCGACAATTATTGGATACCGAACAAAAAAAATAATTTTTATGGAAATTAGAAATAAATTTTGTGCTGTATGTCAAAAAGCTGAATCCAACGAAAAAGAAGTTTCTGTTCACAAATGTTGACTATTGTTATTGTATTATTAGATAAAGTTAATTGACTAAAACCGGTTTTGTAAATTGTAATGAATATCGCATCGTTGTACAATATGCGGGTAGTAGTGGTAGAGTGCTGGACACTCACACAAATTTTCATTTACTACTCACACAACAGCAGTACGCAATATCAACTGCTAAACTAAATGCCTATCGTTTACTCCTTAGAAGCGGAGCGCTTCCGACCCCCTTATGGATGATAAGAGCTGAGTGATTAACACCTGTGGGACACGGCTCATAGCCCCACTTATGTGTAATACCAACTGTTAACCCGTGATTTATATTTTATATTGTATACTTTCGTGATTTATGTTGTTAACTTGTTTTATACGCCGTTTGACGGTTACTTCGATCGTTCGATCAAGCTCGGCTCGCTCTGGCCTCCGATCCGTCGTACCAGACCCATGTCCGTACGTTTCTCTTTTTTCTTTCGCACGCCGCCATTTTTTGTCGTCTTTTACGCTTTGTCGAGCGATAATATTTGTTATTTGCTTTTTATTATTTTTGTCTCGTGTCGAGCATAATTCATTTATACTCGTAATCAACTGCGTTTATATTTATTTATTACCCTTCTGAAAGAGTACAAATCGCATTGGTGTTATCCGACGACGGATACCACCTAAATTGGTGACCTCGTGTTTTTTTCTTTCTTTTTCTTTTTTGGTTTGTCGCGTCGCTCGTCGTTTGCATCGCGCACCTCGCCGTCGCGAAACGTTTTGTCGCGTGCACCGTCGTGCAAGTCCGTCGCGAGTGCGAAATATTGTTGCGCACCGAGGTCGCGCAATCGTCGAGACAGTTTTTATCCGACCTAATCCACCGCCATGCAGGCTCAACTCGACATCATGGCGTTGGACCAAGTCACCGCGCCACCGACGACCACGTCTGTCCCGACGACGACGTCACTCACCGCGACAACGGTGGTCCCCCCGATGTCGACACCGTCCGTTGAAATGGCCGCCATGGCGCACATGCGTCTGCCCGGATTTTGGGCAAGTTCCCCGCGACAATGGTTCGTCCACGCGGAAGCAGTTTTTAACGCGAACCGCGTCCGTTCCGACCTATCGCGGGTGAACCACGTGGTGGCGGCGTTAAACGAAGACCAGGTTCGCGTCGTGGCAGATCTCCTCGGACCCGCCCACGAGCTACGCGAGACCGTTCGCGCTCGGCTCCGGATACCACCAAACACCCATAGATATTAAACATATCAATTATTAGTTTAATATCAATGTTATAGAGGACGCTACACAGAAAGTGAAACGTATACAATGACCGAGAGAACGCGCTGTTAGTTGTTTCGTGCGGCGCAAGCACGCGATATGCGTCGTTGACACGCCCATTACTCGTAATCGGCGACCGCGGACCGGTCCGTCAAAAGTTTATTAGGAAGCGTGGTTTATTTAATCATGAACAGCCGTCGTTATAGATTCTTATTAGTGATGGGCATAATCGAATGATTTTAATAATCGAATGATTAGTAATCGAGACATTTTCATAATCGAGATATCACTCGAAATAATCATTCGAAATGTCCAAATGAAATATTAATAATCGAGATATCACTCGTTCAAAATAATCGAATTGTTTTGAATGAAATATCGAATAATAACAATAGACGGGTTTCTTTTCTTATGTTATCTTTACATTATTTATACTTGGTAAATATCAACAACTACTATAGCTATGTCCTACCAAATAATCCTATGGTTAGAAAAATATATTACCCATTAAGTCAACAACAATTTAATAATAGTTTTATTATAGTTTATTAGTTAAATTCCCTCGTTTCATGGACGTCATTCATTCATTCCAAATAATTTATATCCGATTATTAACATTTTGACTATTTTGAGGCTAAGAATTCATTGTTTTAAAAATAAACTTAATAAACGAGATATCATTAGAAAGTATGATTCGATTATAATAAATCATTCGAATATAATATAATCATTCGATTATAATATAATCGAGATATTATTTTCGTAATCGAAATATCTCGATTATATAATCAATATAATTTTCATAATCGAGATATCTCTATTATATATCTCGATTATGCCCATCACTAATTCTTATCTATGATTCGATATGTACGGTATAGGTACGCGTCGTTATAAAATTCGTCCGCGTAAATGCTGCCACAATATTGGAGTGTATCCACGAACTAATTATCAATTAAAACAACTGTTTGCGTAATTTTAAATACTAATATATTTATTCAAAGGTTAGGTGCTTACAGTCCATTACCATTTAATTCAAAAAGTGATGAGCAATAGCAAGTGTAAAATCATTGTGAATAATTTTGTAAATTTAAAGTGTATATTTGTAATAATTTAAAGTTTTTTACTATAAGTGTAGATACATTTTCTTATTCCCGTATATCACTTTTCAACATTCTTGTTGGATAAAGTGGTTAAATTATCTCGGGTAATAAACATTGAAAATAAAATAAATACATTTTTATTAGTATATAATACCAACCTAAATATTTATGTAATCAAACATAAACCAATTTAAAAATCGTTATTTCTATTAAGACGAAATGTTATACTATTATTTAATGACTAATTTTTATTTAAATTACTTATGACATAGTTGTGTCATAACTCCCTATTACTTAGGGTTTTAAGTTTTTGAACAATCTTAGATTCTCAAAAAACTGAATCATAGACATCTTGTTAAGTCCTTATTCCAAAGGCGGAATTTAGGTGACCCTTGAATTAATATTAGCAACAATATCTTTCAGAGATATTGTTTCGGATCCGTATAGCATTACTGAAAATGTAAGTGTCCTGTGTAAGACAGTAATAAACTATAATAAAAATATAAATACACTGCAAATTAGATCAATAATAATTTTTATATTGTTCTATATCAAAAATTTAAATAGTGTATAAATAAGTCAAAATACTTTGAAAACTTAACCATGTATAGAAAAATCCAATATAAAGATTTAGTGAACATTTCAAGTGTTTACGGTTTTTCGTTTTTGAGTTAGAGCATTTAAAAAATATTTTGTCAAAACGTGAATTTGCGTAAAATTTCCCATTTTTTCGTAATTTTTTTTATCGTTTTTTTCGACGCTTTTAAAAAGTACTGTAAAAGTTTGATTTTTGACTTGCCAAAGTACCATCTGCATTCACTTTCTTTTCAGAAAAGTTGCAGTTTGAGAAAATCGAAGCACTATTACTGCTCCAAATTTTGTACATAGACACAAAAATAAAAAACAACATACATCATTGTAAAATCAATACATTCATCACTCCGTTCAGAATCTAAAATATAATATAAAATGGTTATCAATTGTACTTATACAATTTAAGTTATCTATTTACGATTAAATTTTCAAAATATTTTGACTTTTTTTAAGCTATTTAATATTTATAGACAATTTAAATTTTCGATTTTTCTAATTTTTTTTTTTAAATGCCTATAAAAAAACTTTGGCACTCTAAAAAATATTTAAAATTTAAAAGAATGTTTATTATAAGTTGTACTTATTGTAGTAAAAATTTCGTAGCAAATTTTTGTTGATAAGCATTTGCGAAATAATGTTTACGAAATATGTTCAAAACGTGAAAATTTGAAAATAATTTTGAAGTTGAAAATTCATAAAATGTTTGTATTTTATTAGGTATACCTAAGATTGAAAACCCAATACAAGGTTATATATTCTAAAACAATTTACAATATTTGGTGTTATTCGAAAAGAATAAGTCGTAGAAACTTGAAACTTTCACTAATAGTTGAGAAAAAAAAATTAAAAAAAAAAAAAAATTCTTAAATTCATAAACAAATAATACATATCGCTGTAATGATAATTAACTCTTTTATTCCAAAATAAGAGATTAAATATTACTGACATATTATTATTGTTTTATTCAGTAACATTTATGCATCTTATTATAAAATAAAAGTAATTACACGTAATATATTTTTGATTTTTAAAACTTTAAACTTTTTACCATATATCTGTGCGATCAACAAATTTTTAACACATTTACAATATATGTTTTATATTATTACATATTATAAAGGACTGTCTTAGCTTTAAATATATACATAAAATACCTAATAATTTAGTTTAATTTTGGTTTATTCCTTGACCAATAACATAATCAATTGTATTCAATTTAAATTGGAAAATCAGTCTAGCCTCGAATTAATCGTAATTAATCAATTTCAGAAGACTTTTAATTTTTTATGCTAATAAACACAATTTTAAGCTCATGTGCAGCCGATTTGACTTTTTAATATTAACAAGATTTGAATATCTTTTAACTATAGTCAGAAATAGAACATTTCAAAATAAAAGTAATTTCAAGTTCTAAGAAATTTTTTTTAACGCTTTACATTTTGAAATTTATGATTTTATTACTAAACGTGAGCTTCCCAAGGTGTGTTCAAACATTGCAATAGCAATACGAATTTTTTTTATGTATTCTTATAAATGTTGAAAAACTTGAGACCTGTAAACGTAGTTTTAGCAGATTAAAACTTGTAAAAAACTTTATGCGTTTGACTATTATTTCAATAGAAAACCGACGAAATATCAGTTACAGTGGCGTAGATTCATTTTTTTTCTGGGGGGGTTAAGACCTTTATTTTCTACGTTCTTAGGATATCTTTATTATAGACCTGCAAGGGCCATATATTTTCGGCTCGATCTGATCCATCAATTTTATCCTTAAGCCCGGTCCGGCCTGGTCCAAACTATATTGTGAAAAAAAAGCCCAGGCCCGGCCTGACCCATTTTTTCTTAAGCCCGGCCCGGTCCAGTCCAACATTTTTTTTTTAGTATTGTTTAGCCAAACGCAACAAATTTTCTATAAATATTCCAAATTACCGTTTTTATTTTATCTTATAATAATAATGCCGTAGATACCTTAATATGATTTTAGTAGTGTGTTGTTTTATTTTGTATTGACATATATCATAGTATAGCGCCAATTGTGGACAAGATGAGAGAAAATAGGCTGAGATGGTTTGGGCATGTGATGAGGCGAGAGGAAAGGAATGCAGTAAGAGTGGTTATGAAGATGGACGTTGAAGGGAAAAGAGGAAGAGGAAGACCATAAAAACGATGGTTGGAGACTTTGGAGAATGACATGAGGGCTGTCGGTGTGTGCAGAGAAGATGTGATTGACCGAGTAAAGTGGAGGTGTAGGACAAGGGTGGCCGACCCCAAATAGTTGGGAGGAAGGCGAGGCAAAAGAAGAAGAAGAAGAAATAGCATTATTATACCCACGAATCAAGATATCATTATATTATATATTTATTATTATATGATTGTACCTAATTGTACCAGTATTGGTTTTATAATTATTATTTTTAATTATTGTTGAATAAAAATCCTTAAAAAAGCCCGTCAACCCTTGATTTAATATTCGAAGTCAAGTCCAGCCCGGCCCGAAAAATTTTACGAAAAAAAGCCCAGTTCCGGTCCGGAATAAAATTTCAAGACTTAAAAAGCCCAGTCCAACCCTTTATTTTATTTTACAGCCCGGCCCGGTCCAATATCATTACGGGCCGGATCGACCCTTGCAGGTCTATAATCTTAATACGAATTCCTATTTAATAATATTAAATTTATAATGGTATTATTATTATATCTCATTTTTAATGAAAATTATTTTGTTACTTAATTTTTATTATATACTGAATCATAGTAAAATTAAAATATAATTTTATTATAATGTGTTGGTAAGTACATTAAATACATAAAAAAAAAATCTGGGGGGTGTGAAAACCCCTTGCACCCTCCCCGTAACTACGCCACTGATCAGTTAACTACTACTCTGTAGATTTATTAAAAAATATTTCAAAAAACATAAGAATTTAGTATTGAAGTATATTATTTATTATAATTTTCTAGAGTGTATGAATTATGTGTGATCTCATATTTTTTGAATATCAGAATAATGGCATATTATAATGGCTGCTAAAATCGTGTGAATAATATAAAAACAACTAATGATAATCGATAAGATCTAAGATTATCTGGCTGTATACCTGGTTTCTGGTTGTTTCTTCGAACTGCAATAATTATTATTTATATAAGATCACTGTTTACCGATATCGGCGATGCGTCGTCGTCGTACCGGTTACAATTGTTTTGGCAGTGGAGTGGGGGTTTTAGTTTACCAAACGAACGCTAGCAATGGGAACAGCGCACAAATCAATGACGAATATTTGTATTTACCATAAAACATTGTTAAAAACTGTTTTACGTGAACATAAAATACACTGGCTAAATTCATAATAAATTCATGAAATTTTCACCATGTATTGGGGAGAATTTTATCTGTGATGTAGTGTTTTTATTTTTTTCATATTTTGACTCAATGTAGTTTTATAAGCTTATTAAAAACATATGATATCATGCATATTTGAGCCTTTAATAACTCTTTTTCTAATTATTTTAATAAAAAAATATAAACACTACGTCATAGAAATAGTTGTCTTCTATATTGTGTAAAAATTTTGAATCCCTAGGGTGATTATAGCTCTGATAAAACATGTTCACATGAACCTTGTTTTTGGTCTCAATATTTACGTGTGTGGCGTCCTCTTAACACCGTTATAGACACGGACTAAGATAATACTAGCTAATTTTAAATATATTTTTTACTATGATAATTGCAAAACGTTAAAACGGTTCTTCACAGCTTTTTTAAAATGTGAATAAATTATTATTATAATTTAATTTCGAATGTTATGTTACGTTGCTTGTTGCTTCATGTATGAAGGTGTGCATTTGTCATGAACACTAAATAGTACGTTTTTCTATCGTATATCTATGTAAGTTATCTGATTTCAACTCTTTATGTAGGTACCATATTTTAAAATATTTTTTTATAATATTACTAATATTATCAATATTATCAATATTATACATGTACAAATAACATACAATTCCACTCACTCACTCTCTCTCTCTCTCTCTCTCTCTCTCTCTCTATATATATATATATATATATATATAGAATGGAATATATTTTTTATTTAAAATAACTGCCTCGGTGATTGAGATCATTGGCTCTACAAAAAGTGTTTAAATTGTTGTATTTAGATTAGTAATAATACATTATACGTTTTAACTACACATTGTTTGGTTACTATTCTAAATTTTTTTGAGTATTTCTGATTTGTAGCTGATTTGAATTTAAAAAAAAATTATATGATTAATATTGATGATAAAGATACAGTAAGAAAATATTAATAATAAAGGACTAAATAATAGTAATAACAATAACTAAACAAATAAACACATAGCTAAATAAATAACATAAGTAAAACATGTAATCATTATTATATATAAATATTATAACTTATTATAGACTATAATCTATAGTCTATAATCTATAGACTATAGACTATAGTTGTCTATAGACAAGTAAATTTTCTTATTACTAATAAGTAAGTATACCTACCTGTCTAGTCAACTTCTTAACTAGTCTTTGTGAACTACAATAGGTTTAAAACACAACCAAACACCATTTTTCGGAGAAAGAAGAGCTCCCGATGAGTTTAATTGTAGTGGGATTTCTGTCTTATCGCAAGGCATAACTTCGTATTTTTGCAGGATTATTGATAGGAGCAGTTTTATTTCCAACTCAGCAAATCGTTTTCCTACAACACATAATCAAGTGACATACAAAAAATTGATTAGACAAACGTTTGTGAAATTAGCCCCTTGATTTTATTTATTTAGACTTTTAAATGTATACACATTATAGTGTTGAAAGTCAATTCAATTTTCTTATGGTAAATACATTTGATCACCAATGGAAATCGCTAGCTAGTTCTGTGCTAAAATTATAGCATATATGTATACCATAGTAAGAATGAACAATAATTGTAAAGTTCAAAATCGAATATTTGGATTATTGAAAAGAATCAGTGGAAGTATACCTGATGGAGGGAATAAATACAAACCAAAAAAGTATATAAAATTACAGTTGTATACAGGAATATTAACTTTGAATTAAAAAAATGAGTGTACAGATAAAAAACATAGGACATAATATGGTAACATATATATATATATATATCTCATATGATGTATACATAATTTATGTAAATATAACACTAATATATGTGAATAAAAAATAAATAAATATTAGGAGTTAAAGACGCAGGATTCCATATTAAATAAACTGCTGAATAATAAGTTGGAGTATAGTATATACCTATGCACATTCGAGGCCCATCGCCAAACGGAAGGTAAGTGCCGTTGGGTCGTTTAGATATTTCTTCCGCAGAAAATCTCTCTGGATCGAATTTGTAGGGATCGGGATAATATTTCGGATCGTGGTGAACGCTGTACACTGGTATAATAATCTTTTGTCCTTTTTTGATGACCAA
>JASXSY010002332.1:0-40750 GCA_034509805.1 Sipha maydis | reverse complement strand
ATTGAGACTTGAAAATTTTTTTGAATATATCTTCCTGTTATAAACATTATAATTTTATTATGACTACAAGATACACATTAAAACAGATTATATTACGTTATTGCATGACTATATTTCTAAGCATATAGGTTTTACTTTTTATATACAAAAAATGCTAGTTTTTCAGATTTAATTTTTTTTTATTAAATAATAATTAAAGCATAATAAATAATAATATTAAATTTTTTCACATATTCCAATAATTTTTTTTCTTTTTATCTCTAAACATTTTTATGAAGCTATTACTTAGATCGAAAATAGTATACAGATAATAGTACTTTAAAGTATGTTTTTTTTAAAAAAAAATTTCAGTGATTATACTACAGAAATTATAATGATGCCGTTTGAGTTCCAATTAGAAAAACAATAAATACATTATTAAAAACTTTATACAGTCTAATACTCTCTTAAACTAGCTACTAGAAGTTTTTAAATATTATAAATTTAAATTTTATAACATGTATGATATTTAGAAAAACATCTAATACCAGACAACAATCAAGTATTTTATATTATTTATGTCATTCCTTGTAGGTATTGCAATAGGTGTTGCAATTACGATACCGTATATAAGAACCAATATCTATCAAATATATTTTATCCAAAAATATAATACGTAAATCAATTCCTTATTCCATTTACCAATTTTCTTATGCGAATGAAAAATAATAGAAAAATATCCGATCCATTCCGTTCTTTCACAGTATTTTTGGTCGAAATCTGTTTAAAAATAATCTTTAATTACTTCCCATTGCCTTCGCCAAAGGTTAACAATTGTTTTATACGATAGTTTTTCGATACTGTTTTTTGCTGGCACATATGCTAGTGACAACCACATTTATCGCAGCAGCAATCTTGAATTCATCGGTAACTCATCCATTTTTAGCTTACCCTCAAAAACTTTGTGCAACACACTAAACACGCATCAAACTATGTGGACTACTACCCGTTATGTGTCAGTGACATATATTTTTGCTCCCCATGTTTCAGGAAAAAAACAATGGTGTTTTCTTACCATCAATTCAATAACTTATTACTGGAAAGTATTTGACGTAATTTATATAATTTAAACACTTTATAGGATGTTCAATGTAACATAAATTATAATGTATTTTTCATAATTATGAACTATTGCATGTGTTGATGAGAAACAACAACCATATATATATATATATATATATATATATATATATATATATATATATATATATATAATAATGGACTGTAAAAAACCATTGACGGAGTAAGAAAATTGTTCTTTTTTATTTCCATTTGATTTTTTTTTATTAACTAAAAAACTATTTCTCAGTGTTTTTTTGTACTATAACATTATTAGCTAGACATTTCTTGCGTATTTTACTAATTATACATGACCCTCGATTATAATTCACGAATGTTTATAAAATGAACATAGAGAGCTATAGGCATAGATAAAATATAGACTCTATAGATAGAATATGGATAGTAAAATGACCAAACAATTAATTTAATGCTGATATCGGAGATACACTAATCGCTGTAATTATCGATGCTTTACTTGCTTGCAGTAAAATTATAACAATTAATATAGATAATATTAATTTATTTTCTGATAAATTATCTATTTCAAAAAACTTAATTATTTAAACCTGAATTCATGTATTTTTTTTTTATAATTAATAAAAGTAAACTTTTTTAAACTTGTACAATTTCGCACTTTTAAATTATTTTTTCTAGGTATCGGAATTTCAGCGTCTCTATATAATATGTAAGTACAACAATATATTTAAATGTTTGCATACTTTGGTTATACAAAAAAAAAATAATAATAATAGGAAATAATTATATTCATAGTAAAAATAATAATGTAAAATGTAATAAAATGTAAATTATCTGTATCATCTACTTTTTAATTAGAATGCATTTTATATTTAAAAATATCAAATCACAAAACTTTTTAAGCAATTTACATTTAAAAATAAATCACGAAATTCCTTTATTCATTCAAGTTAAAAGAATACAAATATAACGTCTTAAATAATTTGAAATGAAAAGAAAAACATGCGACTTAAATATTCTTTTTTATCTGAACATTTTTCCACAATTTGTGAAACAATATTTCAAAAATTATTTATCAATTATTTAAGATAAATTTTAATTTCCTGAAAATTGTTATTGCCTAAAAAAATATTTGCATAAACAATATATACTACTAAAACCAAATGTTGCGTTTAATCTTTTTTTTTTTTTTTATGGAATAATTTTATTTTCATTTGGTGTAAATATTCTACAATATTTTATTATAGTATATACACATGCATATATTTTTTTTTTTCTAAAATGTTATTAGATTTCTTATAAAAAAGCAAAATAAAATGATTATTAAGATCTTCTAAGTCATTATGTTTAAATGTTCACCAATTTTTACTTGTATTGGTGTTTTGGTCCGATGTAATACATTTTTTTTTTACCAGTAATTTTTAAATTATTTCTATTTTAAATTAAGATTCTATAGCTGAATAATTACAGAAAATTATAAAAATTTAAAACAATAATTTTTTTTTTTTTTTATCATAATAATTTCAAGTTTATTGAAGAAGAGAAACTAGGGAAATTATACAGGAAATGTTAGGCAAATGTTTACCATACTTCATAGCTTTTCTAACTTTTTTGTAAATTAAATCGCATAGTAGTTTCTTGTTTAAATTATTTACATTAAACTTATATATATCAAAGTGTATTACACTGTGAAAATATTGTCATCGTTATAATTTTTGTGTAATAGTTTAAGGATAGAACATAATGAACCGTACACTTCAAGCTAGGTTTTTCATTTTTATATATTTTAAGGTAAATAATAAACTAAAAAAAACAAACAGTTTAACGCTAATTAAAAATATATAATACATATAATTTTTATTTACCTAGTTTATTTAATATTTCATAATATGTATAAATAACTATCACTACATTTTATATATTTCTAAATTTAAACTTTATTTCCGTAATAATGATTATTAATAATATTATTATTATAAAAGTATTTCACAAGAACTTACATATACCACTCGTATATCATTTTTTACATAATTTATATTATAATACACAGTTAACGATTTTCGTCAGAATCATGTTTTTCAAACATGTATATTATCCAGTAGCTTATTTTAGTTTATATTACAAAACCCAGTACTATAATATGACCACTGCTTAACTGTTAACTTAGAAAAACAATAAAAACAGATTATAATTTTTATTTTTTTTCTTTAGTCAAACTATTGTAAATATTAAACTGAATGATGTATTAAACAAGACCACTAACATGATATAGTAATATTTTTTATATGAAATAATTTGATTGAATCATTTTTTACAATATAATTCGTAATTTACGTTTCATACATGAAAAGCTGCGAGGGATTCGAAACAGAATGAGAAAAAAAATACTATATTCAAAGTTTTTCTAAATCTTAATAAAGTCACAGAAAAAATTGAATAAAATATATAGAGTTACCGACGTTGAAGATTTTCATACAAAGTTTTAATGTTAAGTTTTAAAAAATGTCAAAATAATATAATTGTTAATATAATATCATAATGTAAACAATACAGTATGTATTAAATGTTATTCAAGTATGTGTTACGAAAAGTTGCTTCATGCTAAATATAAATGTCTTTGTCAAATGTACAATTAAATCTACGAGTAAAAACAATACTATTTTCTAAATGCTATGCTTATCATTTTAATATTTTAAGGAATTATGTAAATTATTTAATATTATTTACTTGTAGTTAAATATTTACAAAACGCAATCATAGGAATCAAACATATTTTTCAAATTATTGTGTACAATATTAAACAAAGTTTGATGTTTGCTTTAATTCACACTCATAATAACCGTTATTTTGGATGATAGAATATTATGTTTGGCCAAGGGCAGCTTTAGTTATTTGCCTGGTGGGGAGGGGGACAATATTTTTTGTTAGGTAAATATTTAAACTATAGTAAAATTAGTCATTAAGTATAAAATATAGCAAAAATTAGCGTATTAAATATAGGTATTGAGTTATTATTTATGTAGTATAAAGTAGGTAGAACTGTGGTTCTAACTACACTTTCTTATCATGTTATCAATATTTTATTATTTCGTTATCAGATAATAATTAATTTGGATCAAAATATTACCATATAAACACATAATGATATACAAATTACGTACATGTATAATTACATCAATGAAGATATTTAATGAAATAAAGAGTAAGATGTCTCGTCTTGGGGGAATGGCCATTGCCTTAATGCCCCCCCTAAAAGCCACCCCTGTGTTTGGCATGATTATAAATATTTAATTTTTGAAAATATAAAACAAAGAGTAATTATTGAAGTATGTATTTCAAAATAACTTAAACTCTTTGAATTATTATAAGTACACATTTTTATATAACATATTTCTCCCAAAGTATTTAAATAATACAACGTCGATATTTAATTTATCCATATGTAAATAAATACTAAAAAATTAAAAGTACCTACTAAGTTGTGTTAAATTGTTTTTTTTTATAGCAATTATTAATAACAATAAAAGAAAAATATGTTCATACTATTAATTAGTTAACTACTATTTAACTAAAAAAAATAACATTTAAATATATAAAGTATTAGTGCTATAGTATTAATTTTAAAATGAAAAGCTTTCTGTAGAAATTTGTACCGAATATTTAATTTACTTAATTTTCATTCATTCACATCAGATCAAATTATAATGAATATATTATAAATAAATAAAACTATATTCATATAATTTCATTAATATATAGATTAAAATAAATGTTATTTATAAAATTCTATCAGTATTTGCGTTGAAATCATGATATTAATTAACTTAATTTTCATAATTTTCAGAACACATAAAAATCGTTAAGTTTCGAAATCAAGAATGTTATTAGCGTGGAGTAAGTGCACTATCAGATATATATGATTTATTACTTTTCATGGTTGTTTTTCTTTGTATAGTCAACAATTCAACATTTATTGACATTTTAAATCAGTCATCTGATCAAGCCAGTCAACTTAAAGAGTATAGTACTTACGGCAATAAATATTTAATTGTATAAGAAAAATGATTATATGTATTTTGTACAAAATCTGAGTTTGAAAATGGACGAATAAAAAATTATTTTGTATTATCATAAAAACAACAGCGTATCAAATAACAATATAGTTTATATTCTATGTTTGTTTAAACATTGCGAGAAAAGTAGTTATAAATAAGTAAATTAATTTTTTAAATCTACATTTATCAAAAATCAATTAGTATATTATACGAATGGTATGTAAACTATTTTCAAAGCTTACGATAATAATGGAAAGATTTTTAATTTTTTAGAACTTAAGACTTTGTACATTAAGCGAGAAGAATAGTATAATTTGTCATTGTTATTTTGTAAGAAAGGGTATTCAACATCTGTTCATTGCTAACGCTAAGAAAGCTTAGTTGTCTGGAAGGACAATTTTCAAAGATGATAGAATATCATCCAGGAAGTATGCTAACCTTTTGCATCAATACAATTGCTCTGTTGTGAATTAAACGTATATCACTGAATGCATCACTGATAATAACAAACACCATTGTATTACATTCAGCGGAAGAATGATAAGTCTTCAGGATAGAAATAATCGTAATAACAAATGTGAAAGTTACAAATGTTGTTTCTTGAGATTTTCACAGGTAGGTATAGAATATAAAATCAATAATCTTCTTTCTATTTTTTTTTAACTAAATAAATTATTGACATTTATTATTATAATATATGCTACAATAATAATTATATGTAGGTATCTATATATATATATATATATATTTTAAGTAGTATCGAAAAAAAATCTAAACTTTCCAAATATTTTTCTTCTGCTTCATGAAAATCGACTCTCAATGTCTGGGTTTAATGCCTTCAACATTCTAATAAATAACTGTCTATATTCCAAAAATTCTTTATTCCATCTTTTTTAATGACGTATATTTTTCTTGTTTTAAATCACAAAAATAACGTAAAAAAAATGTATACAGATGTATCTATTTTTTTACCAAAACTCACTGTACTGATTATGGACAAAATAAACACCTTGAAAGGTTTATAAGATTGGAGAATGAATCAGGGCATTGTATATTTTCATTATTAGACTTAAGTTATTGTTAAATGTGTTAAAATATATAAATATACGGTTTTTAGCTAATGCTATTATTATTATATTAATGTTATTATTTCGTATGATATTAAAATATATTTTATTGTATTTGCTGTATATTATTCTGTTGGTGAGTCAACGTTGTCGTTTATTTCAAAAAATAAAAAAAATAAATATCACATACAAACATATATACAGACTCGCTCAGTTCCATAAACAGTATAAACAATTGATGTGTATTTCCAGATATCATCAGACAAGTACAAAACTCTATCATCGAAAAAAAAACTAAGACCTAAAACACAGATATTCTAGATTCAAGAACATTGCAGTACTGAAGAAAACAAAAATTTAGATATAGAATCAAAAAAAAAAATCAAGCAAAGTCTTTTCCCATCATTACTCACAATAATCACTCTTCAATAATATCAAAAAAACGATGCTCAGTTAGTTATCAAAATCAAATAATATCCACTTGGCATGCGAAATGGAACCGCTAATATACTTAAATACATAAAATTAAGAAAAGTATATAATTTTGGCCTCATCCTTTGAATATGCAAAGCAATAAATAGAATTCGCATTGGCTATTCTTAAATATCCTTCAGCTATTTAATGAACCAAGGGCCCTTCCCTTGGTCTCTTATGCTGATTCCAATCGAGTGTTAAGTATACTTTTAGAGATTGCCTTACTTACGAAGATTTTAAAAAAAAATAAAGCAAACCTTCTAGAGCACATCTCTATCATACTCACAACTCATTAAACTCATAAAACTCAACAACTGAATTCATCACTTCTTCAAAATTAATTAACAAATTGTAAAATTAATCACTGTTTTCATAAATCCCTATGGTCATTGCTGTCAATGGTTAAAATTTAAAAAAAAACCGTATTTTACGTATTGAAAAATTGGTGCTGACATCATTAGCATTTGTTATAAAAGTAAACTAATAAACTTAGTAACATACTGTTATTACCCGTTAATTTTCTTCTACCATAAACAACAATTGACTAAAATAGTTTAAATTTATTCGTTTATAATTTTCTTTTTTTTTTTAAACATTTATAACGTTTTACAATAATTATAAAAATTGTTTGAGAAAATAATAAGTGTTAGGTAAAAATTATTAGTACAGAACATGTGAAAGTTAATATATTTTGTATGTATGGCAATTAGGATAGATTAAAAAAATAAAAATATCACCACCACGAGCACTATGTCTCCAAATTGTAAGAAGCAGCGTTGTACAAAGATAACCCATGAATTATTTAGATAAGATAATAGGTAATTGATGTTAAATTTATCTAGATTAGATAACTAGATAACACTCAAAAAAATTATCTAGATAATAGATAAAATGTATTAACAATAAACTAGATAATAAAACAAATAGATAATTAATAATATATAATATGTAATCTAGGATAGCAATAATATTTTGATTCAATAAGTTTCCGGTATAATTAGAATACTCAAATATCTCTTTAAATCCGTTTTAATAATTAACTGATAATTGCATGTTATTACAATATACAGTGATAGAAATTATTTAAAAAAAATGTACTATCTTCTTCTTCTACTTCGCCTTCCTCCCAACTATTTGGGGTCGGCCACCCTTGTCCTACACCTCCACTTTACTCGGTCAATCACATCTTCTCTGCACACACCGACAGCCTTCATGTCATTCTCCAAAGTCTCCAACCATCTCTTTTTTGGTCTTCCTCTTCCTCTTTTCCCTTCAACGTCCATCTTCATAACCACTCTTACTGCATTCGTTTCCTCTCGCCTCATCACATGCCCAAACCATCTCAGCCTATTTTATATATTTACATTTTAAAAAAAATGTACTATATTATAAGTAATTTTTTTTACTAAATTGTATTAATTATAGAGGATACATCTTGAACAACTAGTTAGCGTTTGCGTTTAGAAGGCCCAATATTGGTATTTTCAAATTCATTGTCATCAAAATTATATTTTATTATATCAAATAGATGTTATAAATTTATCCATTTTCAATTAATAAGTTGAAATATATCACAATACCACACGTTCATAGGTTAAACTAAATTAGTAAAAGACACAATATAAACAAACAAGACAGCAACGTTAAACTTTGATAATGGCGAATACGGAACAAGAACAATTAGGTGTAATATTAGATATATATAATAACTCGAACATGGTTTCCACTTGATCTGGATTATAATCAGCTTGAGAATTTGAAAAAGTAAAAATGGCACCAAAGCGAGTTCTTTGTTTTCTATAACTGTTTGCACTTATTTATATAAAACATATTATCTATATTAATATAATTAAGTGGCTGAGTGGGCCATAAACGTGTAATTTTTAGCTATAATTGTTTTTCCTACAATGTCAAATTGTCATCAGACCAATGTTCGTACTCCACGTAGACTTTAGTTATTCTATTATCGTAATAATTCTATAAATATTACTATAATTAATTAAAGGAAATAACTGGTAGCCCAAATGAAGCACTTAATGTATAATATTTAAAATAATTTTGTGAGAAACATTTCAAAATCATTAACTGAATATTTATCTAAATGATGTTCCTCAGATAGCTAATTTATTTATCAAGATAAAATAAAAAGATCCTTAAAATTATTTTTATTTAAATACGTTAAAACGATAACTATATTTTATCTAGATAATGCACAACACTGGTGAGAAGTTAATGGACTCGTGATAAAAATATAAAGTTGTCTATAGTTTTGACAGTTTAAACAATATTATTATTTACAAATTATATCATTCATTGAAAACTCACATTGTGTTGTCAATAAACTTCTAATATAACCGCAATAACTACATTCTTATTCGTTCTTAATCGTTTAAAATAGTTTTTTTAAATTTTAAGTTATTCAAAATATTTGTTAAAATAATAGGTAAATTAGCCTTTTATTATGTGTTAAAAATCATATTGACTAGGTCAAACGGGATATGAAAAAGAAAAACAATTTTGAGCACAACTTTTGTTCGTTCGTATGTACATATATTTTTTTTGGAACTAAACCCATGTAAGTTATGGACAGTTTCTAGACTTTTGAAAATTCAAGGGGAACGATTGTTTAAAGTAATTAATTTTCATACATCATAAAAAAAAATTACCCAAACACATTGTATACAATGTATACTGTCAAATGGAATTATAATGAATTTAACGCATTATGAAAAAAACGATAACTTTACTACTCATTCCAGCAGTACGTTTATGTTCAAAAATAGTATCATTAAAATTATATGAATTATAATTTAATTTACAAAACAAAATGTTTACATCACTTATTTTAGCGGGGAATCTTAAGCTGCTGATAACTTTTCATTGACGACGTAAATATATTGTCATTAGTTGCCTTTACGTGTTTATTTTAAATTTTCTAAGTGGTATTTCCCGCTATTCCAGTGGTATCGGTATTTCTCAGTAACAATAAAAATTTCTCACATTTTAAATCTGTTAAATATTTATATTTGTCACGTTAAAAAAAATACACAATTATAAATTCTTTATACATATATATGTCGCATAGGGTTATATGATTATACAAATTATTATTTATCTCTGTAGCATTTCTATACCAAAATATTTTCATAATTATTATGGTTACATATGATCAGAGAGCTTTATAATGATTTTTGATATTATATGCGAATTTCAAACGTGATTTTTCTAATTGGTTAACTATTAATGTTTATATTATAGCACCAAAGTTTTCACTCCTAGATAATCTCAAAATAATTACCTTCATCATACTGTATATATATTATTCACTTCAATGTATGGTGTCCAGTATAGTGTAAAAATATATTATATTTTACTAGACACTTAGAATCAATTAGAATTTTTTGTAGACTACATTTTATTTTTAATATCGTTATTAAACTGTTAGTCTAACATTAAATCGATATATTTTAATGTTTAAGTAAAAAATAAGTTTTTTGAGGTAAAGATTTAAAATCAAAGTTTCTATCAGAGATTTGATACTTTTTAAACAAATAAAATTTGGGTGTAAAGTTATTATAATTAAAAAAATTATAGATAAGTTTATGATTAAAATTTAGAACAATTAATTAATTTTTGAAGCATCGATTAGTATACGTTCGTTAAAAAAAAAAAATCACTCTGTAAAAAGTTTGTAAAACCTAAACCATTATTTTATAAAATGTATTTAATCAAACGTTTTTCAAAAATTAATATATAATCTAATTTTATTATTTTCATAATATAGTAGTATTAATATAATATGATTATAATATTTGTATTTTATTTCACTCATTAATTAAACCAAAAAAATAGCCTATGATATTTTAACAATATATACGTTAAGAGAATCAAAAAAAAAAAAAAATAAATAAATAAATACAATATGATAAAAAAATAAATTACTGATTATTTTTATAAACTCAGTGTGTGTGTATTAAAATTATAATTTTATTTTAAAAATTAATTATAAATATTAATTTTAGTATGGGTACTTAATTGGCATTACTTATTACTAATAAGTAATATCAATGAAGTACCTTATAAGTTATTAGTATATATATCTTTGGCAGTAGAAAAATGTATTCAAATTTAATTATATATAATTAAATTTGAATACATTTTTCTTTATAAAGTCTACATTAGATTCTCTGTCATATTTCAGACCACCATATTAATTTGAAGCGTTGTGTGGCTAACCTCAAATGGTGGGTCACCAAAACGCGGCTGAGGTACTAGCTACATTGACCTAAAGAGAAAAGGAAACTTAATAAAGAATATGAACAATATAAATAGAATAAAAAGATTTTATTTACTGTAAATATAATTTTTTTTTTTTTAAAAAATTTAAATTTGTTATCGAGAAAAAACCATGCGGTATATACCTTGATCAGAATAATATTAAGAAAAAAAATACAAGACTATAACAGTAATCAACGAGAATGTCAGAATCACCTTCGTAGCATTTGAGATTTAAATAACAAAAAAATCTACCTCATCTATGGGGCTGCCAATGCTCGACAGATCGGTGGATAATTTAATAAAATCTTTAATTTATTAAAAATGTATTTTATGCATATGAATACTGGTCAAGTTAAAATTAAAACCCGACCTATCTTCATAGGCGTCCGTTGGACATGTCGGACTAGTGTAATTCACTCGATTATGTTTATCATATGACCAACTAAATAATTAAAAGCCGTTGAAAACCAACGAGCTCTATAGATTTCTACCTGAAGTCATATTACGCAAGTGATGTTAGAGTTTGATTTTGGTCCAATATCTCGAATAATAAAATAATAACTGTGAATATACATATATTGTATGTAGGCAAGATACATTAAGAGTAGTTAATAATGTTATTAAATACCGATTGCCTGTTTCAAATCGATGAATGTGTGTTTTTACTTAAGTCACAGCCATCTTATCTCACTTGGTTACGGGATCTCTATAATCTTCATACTTTTATATTTAACTAAAAAAGAATTTATAGTAAGCTAGCTGAACCACCTGTGCACTTTGTAGCCCGTTAAAAATCCTACCTCTGATATGTCTCAAACTGTGTGTTAAATTCGTTAATAATTTATTTCGCCTAAATTATTATTACTAAAATAAATAAAATATAAATAATAAATTATTAAAATTTCCATTGTAAATATCAAAATGTCTGCTTGAGCACCTTCCAGGGTTACTATAACTTTTTAACTTAGTCTATCTTAATATATATCTAATATATGTGTCTAATATATCTCTGTACCAAATTATATAAATTATATTATGTTGTTGATTTCGATACGATCGATTCTGTGCAACTCCATTTCACGCTTCGCGTTGCTCGTCAGTTTACTTGCTCTTTTATATTTTTGACTCGCAGAATTGCGAGTTCTGCGACTTAAGTTTATACGTTTAACTGTTAGCATTTTTAAAAATAACCATACCAAAACTCTTTAAAAAATTATTAAAACTTATCAATACACTTACTGTACTGTGGAATTTTTACAATTGCATCTATTTTATACGATAAGCTGTAATTATGTAATTCCGTAACCAAGGGAATGCATGCAGATTTATACACGTCGATAAACACACACAAAAAAAAAAAAAGAACCGGATGGGCCTCGCTCTGCTGTACACTTGGGGGTGAAGTGCTACTCTCCATAGGATAGGTCATTATAATGGATTTGTTAAATTTGAATTCAATGATAGGTATTATGCCATATAAAAATATGCCAAAATACTTTGAAAACTTAATCATGTATAGAGAACGTCAATATAAAGATTTGGTGAAAATTTCAAGTTGTTGTGGTTTTTCATTTTTGAGTTAGAGCATTTAAAAAAACCGATATCATTTGTCAGTCTAGAATATTATACATTATATTATATTTTACATGTAATTTTATGTCAATATTCGCTGTTCAAACGCTTATAAAAAAAAATTGTGCCTATGGATTTTAGTAATTTTTGAATTACATTAAGAACTACTTCTGTGGAATCTTCTATTAAATTTTCAAGTATTTTGTACGAGCCAAATTTTTTTTATCACCGATTATAAAAATAAAATGTAAAAAAATCGAATATTTTAAATGCCTATAAGTGGCTTTAAAATCAGTATAATATTTTGAAAAAAATATGACATAAGGAAATGCCAATCTTAACAGCTGGTAGAAATTTCAAAAATCTACGACTTATACTTTTTGAATTATAACAAATATTTAAAATCGTTTGAGAATAAATCGATATTTTATGCAATTTCGTAAATATTTAAATTTTAAACAGTCATAAAATTTTTTCCTCTAAGTCCGGTAGAAATTTTTTTAAAGATTTTTGAAGATTAGCTCATAGATAACCTAGTGTTAAAATTTTGAACCTAAAGTATGAACAGAAAAAATTTTATGAATTTTTATCTACAAAATAACTTGCAAATTTGCGCAATTTTTACATATTTCGTATAAATTGGAACTTTGAGCACTTATAAAAAAAAAATTGTGACTTACGATTTTAGATTTTTTTTATCAGTTAAGGAACAACTTATAAGAAACCTTATGTATTTTCAAGATAATTTTCAAGATTTTCTGGGCTGCCAAAAAAAATTTATCGTTATTTTAAAAAAAAATACTTAAAAAAATTGAAAATTTCAATATAAATGGCTCAATATAAAGTCAAAATACTTTGAAAATTTAACGGTGTATAGAGAACGGTAATCTTAACATTTGGTGAAAATTTCATGTATTTACATCGATTAGTTTTTGAGTTATAGCAAAATAAAAAATTTGAGTATGTCGAAAACTGGTTTTGCGTAAAAACTTCCGTTTTCCCCTAATTTTTTTAGGGTTTTTCCCTTCGCATTTAAAAAACATTGAAAATTTTTTACTTTTGACCCCCAAAGTACTAACAAGAGTCACTTTCCTTTCAGAAAAGTTGCTACATAAGGAAATCGAAGCATTTTTACTGCCCCAAATCGTGTCGAGAGACACAAAAAAAAAAATAAAAAAAAAAAAATAAAACACACATCATTGTAAAATCAATACATTCTTTACTCAGTTCAGGATCTAAAAAATGATCCAAATCGGCCCAGCCGATCTCAATTGATGAATTGTTATACATTTTTGGCTACATTTTTATATATATAGATTAAAAATTAATGAGTCACGTAAAATGAGTTTATCAATTCATACATTACAAAATATGACACATTGTGGACAATAATTGATAATAATTATAATGAACAATTCTTCTAGCTCTGCGACATCTTGAACTAATGAAAAACGTGAACAATAATTTTTATATTTACCTGATTACGAGTTTTAGGTTTTATTTTCAAGTTCTAATGAAACCTAAGTAAAATAAATTAATAATTAAAATCTAAAAAATAGTCCCGTACAGACGAGGCCATCTGTCACTTACATACTTTAATGTTGATTACATTCAAAGGTATGTTTAAAAAGGACTATAATTTTATTTTTTTTTTTATAGTTACTAAAAGTACAGTCATTTTATACAAAATTAAAAATAATTAAAATAATACACGCTATACACCTACACTGAGTTTTATTGCATCATGTTATTAAATGTTTTGAGGTTTGCTAATTGCATCGTGCTTACACTAAATCCAATTTATGACGCAATATTTAATGTGTAATAAGTTACAAATTACTAGTTTAATACTACACAATTCAGGTTACGTGAATTTATTAAGGAAGTTTTCACACTTTTCATATATATTTATTTTACATATGTGATAAGTTTTATCACTGGGTTGATGAAAACTCGATATTTGTATGAATGAATATATATATTGATAACAAAATTATCATTGTTTTAATAATGTAATTTATTTCTAGTGCAGATGAATTAACTAATCATTAACGCTTTTTAGCACTTTTGTGAAGCAGGTCTCGTAATACTTTATTTTAATAAGGTTTTTAATTGTATTTAATGCCATTTAATTGTGCTGTTCAACAATTTAAATACAATTTACTCATAATTATAATACAATTAATTTCATTTTTAAATATATATTTATTGCATTTGTTGCCCGCACTAAAACAATTTAATACATCGGGTTTCTAAATATAAATGTTGAAACTAGTTGAAAATAATATAAATTAATTTTAAAACTAAAGGTGATTTTTTTTATCAGAATGGTTATTAGACATCTGTCAATTTGATTCATAATTATATAGATAATATATAGATTATAATGATTTATTCTATGCGAATTTAAAAATTAAATTAATTTTGAACTATGTATTAGTGCCTTAAATTTCAAAATAATTAATATTATCTTGCGTAGCAGAAAATAAAAATATAAATAAATCAACTACCACAACTTTAAATGATATTATACAGAATAATATTTTTCGCTAGAATCTTAAATTAATTGCCCGTAATTTTTATAAATATTTTCTTAGCTGTGAAATTATATTAGAACAGTACAAGAAATATTACCTAAATTATGTACTTAAGTGTTATAAATTTACCCTATGAATTAATATAAAAGATTTAATCGTAATACGTCAATTGAAAATGGTTTTACATAGTTTTTAAAATATGTTTCTTTCACATGATTATTTGTAATATAAAATTTATATTATACGTTATGTGTGTAAAATGGGCGTTTATAAGTATTGACGAATATGCTATTGAAGAATATTTGAAAAATGATTTTAACTGGTTTGCTCATTAATGCTTGATTGTGTTTGATGTTATACCCTTTGGGTATTGATGTACAACGAAAAGGTGTTACAGGATATAAAACGAATTATGATAGTGGTTAATAATAAATATATATCCCTAGGGATTTTTAATAAACAAATATTGTTATATGTTGTTTTATTTTTTATTAAAGATGTACACATAACAAACATCATTACTGTTTATGAAAAGAAAAATATTAATGGTTTTTAATTATTACTTATATTTGTATATTGTATGAATTATGTTTAACAGATATTCAGCTACAATCGGTCTATAAGATATAAACGATTTAAAATATTATCAACATCTACCATGATTCTAAAAATAAAATATAAAGGAAATTAAATTATTAATATCATGTAATTATATTATATTTCACATTAAAAGTCAATAAAATTACGTAAATACTTAAAATATATCTGATTTATATTGACAATGTTTTTTTTCACTTACCATAGATAAATATAATTAAAATTAACAGCAAATTTTGGGTAGTTATCAAAAGAATAGAATATAATTAAACTCATTTATTTTTATTTTATTAACTTATATTTTTATATTATGCTAAATAAATATAATTCTTGAGACAATATGAAATTTAATGAACTATATAAAATGTATAAATTTATAAATGTATATATTAAATATTTTTTTATTTGAAATATATTGAAAGTTTTAGATTTAAATCATTAAACTATAGCAATAATTTTAAAGATAGTACGATAAAAGATATTCAGATATTACACATATTAAGTATTTACAGAAATTTCATATATCTGAAGTATAAAAACCATATTTTTAGACGCATTTGATCTAGTCGTATTACTTTTGCCATAAAAGTATCAAATATTTTCTTGGAAAACAAAATTAATGCTTATTTAATTGAAATACCAAATACTGCTTGAAAAATTACTTTATATTCTTATTACTTATTATAGGCTTTGAAGAATTATCAACAAAATATATTTATATAGTTATTCAAAAGTTGTTGTTTTGCTGTTTTTCTACTTTTTTTTTTATTTATTTGAAAATTTATACATGAAGCACAAGATGAGGGAAATCATCCAGCGATGGTAACCTCCAATAGTTTATTTTAATTTTTTTTTCATTAATTTAATAGGTCACGGCACCCATTTCTTTTGAGTCGGTGCGGAGGGTTTTCGGGAAGAGTACGTGATGCTAAGCGAGTGACTAAAAGATTGGGTTGGTGTTGTAGCTTAGAGTGAAATCTGTTATAGTACAATTTAGCTAGTTGTTCAACTGTTGAAATTCTTAAATCTTTGTGCAGGCTTTTACTTGTTACGTACCAAGGGGCTGAGGTTATTAAGCGGAGAGTGATGGACTGGGAGGCTTGGATAGTGAGGACTTGAGAAGGTTTAACACACTCCCATATTTGCATACCGTACGCCCAAATGGGTTTCAGTAGAGATTTGTACAATGTGGACTTTGTGTGTATTGTCAATTTCGATTTGAGAATCGGCCTAATTATATGAAGGTGGTTGTTAAGGATTTTACGTTTGGACTTGAAATGCGGTCCCCATGTCAATCTTTTGTCTAGCAAAATTCCTAAATATTTTACCTGATTCGATGTAGGAATCTCAACTCCTTGGAGTTGAAGCAAGGGGGGGTTATTTTTTCGCAGTGTAAATGACACATTGAAAGATTTTTTAGGATTTATTAAAATTCTCCATTTGGTTGCCCAGGTGTTTAATAAATTAAGATGATTTTGGAGATCGTTTGTAAATCGAATGAGGTCTGAATTGGAAGACAATATAGCTGTATCATCTGCATAAGTTGCAATGGTCGTGTTTGCAGATTTCGGAATATCTGATGTATATATATATATATATTAAATAAATCGGGTGACAAGTCGCTTCCTTGTGAAACACCGGCAGAGACTGAAAAGTAGGAGGATATTGAGTCATTCTGTCGAACTGCAAATGTACGATCAGAGAGGTAAAATTGGATTATTAAATAGTAGGGAGCTGGAAGGAATAATTTTAATTTGTATAGAAGGCCATCATGCCAAACTCTATCGAAATCTTGGGCCACATCTAGAAAAACTTCAGAGCAATATTCTTTATTTTCGAATGAAGTTAGAATTTTATCAGTAATTCTATGTATTTGATGTATTGTTGAGTGAGATGTCCTGAAACCAAGTTGTGTGTGAGGTATTATATTGTTTGAGTGTATGAGTGCTCTAATTCTTTTGAGGATAATTTTCTCGAATAATTTAGCTAAAACTGGTAGTAGACTTATAGGTGTTTGGGTTAACCAAGTTTATGTATAAGTATTACTATAGAAAATTTCCAAATTTTAGGGAAGTGAGAGAGTTTTAACATGGAATTGTAAATAAGTGTGAGAAGTAATAGAGTTTTATTAGGTAAGTGTTGTAATATTTTGTTTGTAATTAAATCATATCCAGGAGATTTCCTGGTTTAAATTTGCTTATTAAGTGTTTGATTTCATTTGGGGTTGTGTGTCTTGCTGGGAAAGACATTGCTAAAAGACTATCAAGAAATCTGACAATGTTGTCATGGTGTGCAGATTCAGGATTAACATTAGAATGCGGAGTAAATATATTTGAAAGTTAGTCTCCAAGAAGTTCGGCTTTATTTTTGTTAGAGATTGCTAGCTCACCATTTAGTCCATTGAGCGATGTACTTTGTTCTTTGATTTTGAGAATATTTTTGTTAGCTCTCCATAGTGAACCGTCATTAGAATTTAGTGATTGAAATTTTTCTTGGAAAAAGTTAGATTTGTGTTTTACAATGAGTTTTTTTTTTATTGAATTTGATAAATTATTTAATAATCTTTTATCAGAAGGCAGGTTGGATCTTGGCCACAACGAGCGAACCCTCCTTTTTTTTACTATTAATTTTTGGATATGGGGAAAGAGGATATTATATTTTGAGTTGTCAGGTGTATTTGTGACATACGATGCTTTATAAACGGCGGTTTGAATTGAAGTCGTTAGGTTTTGCGCTGCTTTATCTATTTGGTCGGTTGATTTGATTGAGATTTTTAGGTTAGTGGCATTTTCTAGATTTTTTAAAAAGGAAGTCCAATTGACTGGTCCTTTTGCTAAGGAAGGATGGGGAGGATTGTAGTTTATCTCACAATTCAGTTTAAGAAGAACTAGACTATGGTCACATGCTGGATCTTCTAGATATTTTATGGAATGGGTAATGTGTCTTGGGAGTGTGGTTAGAAAATAATCTAAAATATCGGGATGCCGGTTTTGGTGGGAAGGCCAGTAATTAGGCCCCGGAGGAGATATGAATGTAATTCTTGTGTTCTGTATAATATTTTGAAGCAACCGCCCCCTAGTGTTATCGGTCCGATAGCCCCATAGTGAATGTTTGGCATTGAGGTCATCGCCAATAAGAAATGAGCGGCCAAGTGAGTTTAAAAATTGTGAGAGATGTTCAGATAATATTGCAGGCCTTGGAGGACAATAAACTGCGGATATAGTTGTCGGAATATGATTCAGAGTAATTCAAATGTTTGTAGCTTGAATAGTGTTAGTTTTGTAATTAAGTAACGATTGGCATTGTACTTTATTTGAAATTATAATGGCCGAGCCTCCATGGTCAGAGCCATCAGCCAGGGTGGTCGGTTTAATAAATGTTGTACCCAGGGGAAAAGTTTTTAGTATTTGAAGTGCAGTGAGTTTCTGAGATAAGTGCAATGTATATATGTATTTTTATGAAAAAGTTGAGCAGTTCAATGACGTTTAAGACCGTTTGCGTTCCTAAGAAAAATTTTAAGGGAGTTTACGTTCACTTGTTTATTTAACATCTTTTAGAATTAGTTTATTTATGACAGTAGTGAGAAGTTGAATTAAAGGATTTATCACTAATTTTAATTCTGATAAGAATGAGGAAAATTGAGAGGTTAAATTATTGTCGAGTTAAATATTAAACATATTTGAATTGTTATGATTTTATTTTGAGTAATTTGGTTTGTCTTTGCTTTCTTGAGAGTGAGACACGTTTGTCGGAAGGCTTGGGAATTCCTTAGTATTATTTAAATTAAGATTCTGTTGACCGGAGAGAATTCCATCGCTAGTGGTTTTACCCCCATTTACATTATAGTTTGATTTAACATTTTGTTTATTTGTAGCTTTAGAATTATTGAGAAATTTCTGTAGGTCTTTGTGGACGGTACATCCACGGTAATTTGCCGAATGAATTCCTCCTCAGAGAGCGCACGTTGGAGGTTGGTCTATGGATTTGGTACAAGATGAAGATGTGTGAAATGTTTCTTTACTTAAAATTTAAGATAACACCATTCGTATTTGTATTTAGTTGTACTAGTGATGTCAATACGAACGTATTTTTTTGATAAATTTTAATTTTTAAAATTTTTTTATTTAATTAATGGTACCATTGATAATTTTACTTATTTTACTTAAATAAAAATAAAATATCTTTCTAAAAAATTGCAGCGACCAACAGTCTTCGATATTAAGATGTTTTACTGTATTATTGTTTTTATAATTATTAATATTAATATTATGATATTATATTATATTATATTATTATTATATTTATATCATTTTGTTTGTTTTAAAAACATTCCTTCGTCCATTAATGGTGAATTCACTATTTTCACACTTTTTCTTGTAAGTTTTTGAATAATTGACAAACCTAAACAGGATGTATTCTAACGATACATACTTAAACTAAAAACGATCGCCACAACAAAGACGTTTATTCATAAAAAGTTATTTATTATCAGCCGAATCCACTTTCTTTGGCGTCTATCTAAGTTGCGTAAATTACTTATTGTAGCAGCTTTCATGTTAAAAGTAATAATAAAGAATCTAACAATAAATGTATTATAAAATGTAACCAATTACCTCGTACTATCATTTAATATGCCTGTAAATATAAAATATTAAAGAATATGATTTTACAATTCAAAATATTTCAAAATACTTTAAAAAAACATGTTATTTAGTTCGAGATAATATTAACCATGCTTATATTTTGTCATAATAGAGAAATCAATCCTCAATAAAATTATATTTTCCCTCAAATTACACGTCCTTGTGAGAACATAATTATGTCTGTTTTACTTTATAACTTAATTTAAGTGTCAATAAATATTTTTATTATGTTATGATTATAGAATAACATTCAACAGCAATTTTTAATGTAAGTCTATATTTAAAGAGAAATAGATATTATGTTATACGGAATATTAATATACTGTCTTGATCAACTCAGGTTTCCGTTCTCTCTAGAATAAGCAAAGGTTGTAATATTATTCTTTAAAAATATTAAATTTGAGCACAATAAAAAGCATTATAAAAATTATGTTAATTATTTTCCCTTAAAAATTTAAGTACGAGTATTTTATAAAGAGCTCTGGTAATTTAAAATTCAAAATTTTATTTAACATTTTTGTACCAGAACGTTTCCATGAATTGTATAATGCTTTTTGCCTTTTTTAAATACCATACAAGGAATTTTTTTAAAAAAATGATTTTTTTTATTCAATTATATTTTTAGTGTTTTCATAATTTAATATCTTGCATCAAAATACACATATTTTTATCAAAAATAAAATTACACAAGATTATAAAATAACTTGCCTTATTCTAATTATAAATATCAATCAAAGTAAAATGAAGATAAACATGTTTTGAAGAAAAATAAATACATTTTTAAAATGAAATGATTCATATTCCTTTGAATACCGTCATTTAGATATTTAGATGTAATATAACATTCAGTTAATTTGAATTATTATTATTATGATAACATTTATTTTAATACATGTAGCACCTTATAACTGTATTTTATTTTTGATTCCCAAAGATGTGTTATTTATGATGAGCTGATGTCATAAATCTTCAAATTAACGTGCTTAGTATGAGTATTTGACATACAATTAAAACAAATATAACAAGAAACTAAGTTATACTAAAGTATAAAAATATTTATTTACTGGAGCTATTATTCGCACAAAGTCTTACAATAAACACAACAAACATATTTAAATGTGTGACAAAAATACTGAAAGAATTTATTTTATTATTATTATTATTATTATTTTTTTTTTTATTGTGTTTTTGTGAAATCCTATGAATTAATATTTACATGAACCGTCAAGGAGGCAGTAGAATTTTTATTAAGCTATATTAAATTTTGTTTCAAGTATTTACATTACGTAAGATTATCATAATATAATTTTTATCATTAAATAGTTATCGTTTTATATTATACGCAGAAAAGTAATACGATACAAATATATGCAATTGAAATTAATACATTTTGTGGAGCAAGTATTATTAACAACTATAAGTTTAATAAAATTATTATCTACAAGACTCAAACATCATCTGTATGAGTTAAACATGTTCTCATCTTCAGAAACACTCAACTTGTGTTACCACTTTTGACATACCTATAGAGAAAGTGTATCACAGATTCGGTATTAAATTATTCTAAGGTTTATAAATTTATGTACAAACAGAACAGATAGAAAATCATAGTAAACTGATAAACTGATTAAACATTGTGGAGCTGTCCTTTCTCGATAAGTTAAAGCTGTTGTCTCATTGACAGTTATGTAGTTAACGGAAGTCTCTGTAAAGTAACTAGTTTCTCCTATCAAGCTATTGATATATACATTAATTTGAATTATTATTATTTTTATTACTATAGTAAATGAGTGTTTAAGTCTGTCATGCTTTAATGCTTTAATTTTTGAATAAATAAAATAAATAAATATAAAATTACAGTAATTAGAGTTAGTGAATATTTAGGATTTAATTTATGTAAGTTACGAATAACGTTTATACATAGTTTTTTGGACTTGAATGCTATTTATTTTAAAACTTCTTAGACATTTGAGCTTCGTTTATCATTGTTATAAATATTTTACTGTCAAGTATTAAATTCTGTTCCATTATCATTATACCTAATTTGTGGATTTATATCTACAAACTACATACTACCACTTTTAGGGCATTACAGCTTAACAATTACAATTATATTTTAATGATTATCTTACAACTTTATTTAAACATTTTAATTTAAATATTCAACTATATACATTTATTATATATGTTGACGTATTTAAAATTAAAAAAAAAATTGTGTAGGAAAAATAACGAGTTACAAAATACAATAAAACATGTTAGTATGAACTAATAAACTATGATATGACCTTAAAATAATGTTTAAAAATGTTTAGCTTAACATTTTGTGGAATAAGTAATTAATAGTTTTTATCCGATTGATTTTCTATTGTGAAATACAAATTTTAATGAATTCAATGGTTAAATTTATATTTTTACATATGATTTAAATATAATAAAAAAAATAAAAATAAATATTATCAACAAGTACTAAATATTAATGAAAATAATTACATTATAACATAAAGCATATACGATATTAAATACTTGAAACTTGATAATATGAACTATTATTAATTATTAAACTAAACATGTACAAACTATAATTTACCATGGTTCTAGTGAAATAATCACTCTTACCTAAATTATTTGTATTTACACAGGTATGGAAAATGGCTAACCTAATAAATTGTAGAACCTGGATAACAGTCAAATTCAAAACACTACACTCGTATTGTCTTTGAAAAGTGATAATTAGTTAATTTTTTGTTCAAATTTACTGTTTCTACTTATCAAAATGCAACAATTAAGCATAATAATGAATTTAATATCCTCAAATATCGATTGAATGAAGACACAAAATTGAATGATATTATGTTAAATCATAAGTAAAATAAATTTAGATTGTTAAATAAATTTGAACAAAAAAGCATATTGTTTTGTAATATAAATGTCAAAGTTTATGTTTTTACAGAAAAAATATTATTATCAATAATTCTTAAAAGTAAAATACTTTTTTATGAAAAAATTGACTTATTTATAACGATAACGTATACGTTCAACATTAAATAAACATTAGGTTTCGATATTAGCTGGATATTTAATAACAGCGACGTAATGCAACAGAACGTAGCATAAATGGTAGACGCAAGCCACAAGCACTGATCCATATCGCTCGGGTACTATCTAAATCTTGTGACCACTGTCACCTTTGAATGTATTAACGAGTGTTATTACAGATGTTGCAATTGGAGACGAGACGAGAAGGCCCACTAGGAAACGGAATTCATATGTCGAAAACGTATGTCGTCTATTGAATTTAACGAACCTCAGTCTAATTAATATATATATATATATATATTTTTTTTTTTAAATATTTTATATTCTATATTAAAAATAAAAAAAAATTATCTTCAAGCTTTCAGTGAAATCGAATATTAAGTAGTGACAACCACTTTGATCATGACGTAAATTATAGGACAAAAACATCGCAGTGATGATTTGTGCGAAATTCGTACATGTGGTAAAGTGTTATTTTATTCTTAATTTATTTATTTTTTTTTAACGGTACTTGTTATGCAATTTTATCTTTTATTTTCCTTTTGGTACCGAGGATCGGAGAAGGAACTATGTTGCCAATACTTCTCCTAATGCAATTTTATCTACCAGCGACTGAGTGATAAAAAGAGACAATCTTGATCAACATATATTTTTATATTTTGGTTCTTGATATTTTTTGATATTTCGATGTGAGTCTTAACATTTTACACCTACGACCTCATGCATGCGTTTATATTTTGTTATTACAATTATTTAAACAAATCATTATACTATAAAATGTATATAATTTGTCCTTGCCACTTATATAATTTCACTATTTCCTAAGTTTTGAGAAATAAATTCCTGTCTTGTACCTTAGCCATGGGTAAGCAACCGTATTACATACCTACATCATGAGTAGGTCACGCGATGCTTGGCATTGATACGTCTGGACCGTCACAATAGATTTGATGAATGGTACAACAATTTTCGTTTATACTTAGTCAAAACACGTACAAAAACAGTTATTTTAAATTATAAAAAAAGCTTGACAGGACATAACTATAATTGAATAGTATGGTGTCCATAAATTTCACTGATTTATAAATCGCATGTGTTAGAAAATTATTTTGGCGTAAAATAAATTGTAGTGTGATCATAGTTACATTGAACTTACATAGGTAGTTAGTACATTGATGTTTCTTTTAACATACAGAATTTATCACTAAATTGTTATGACTGAAAAAATACAATTAGTATGTTATCATTATGATAAACAAAAAACATTTTTAGTTGTCATTGATGAAACAATAAAATTGATTTTTCGATTGTATACGAATTTATACGTAGAAAATTTACAAGAATTCTATCACAAAATAAACTTAATTTATTGAATCTGTTCTGTGGTACTATATTGATTATAGTTGAGATACTTAAATTACAGTACATAATAATGGGTCAATTTATGAGTTTTATCTGTGTCGATAAATTGGTAGAGAAATTATTGCCAACCAAATTATTAAGCTATACATACTGGTAAACAAAATGGAAATCAATATGTAATCAACATGAAATAATGATAATTTTAATATTATTTTGAAACATTAAATTTTATCTGTTGTATATATAGGCTAAGTTATGAGATATTTCAAATGATCAACAAGTAGTTCATTATTCAATATTTATTTTCAATAACCAAGGATAGCAAATACCATTTATATTAAATTTGTAGTATCCTTGTAATATTTTTGTTTTCTCTGTAATCAAAAAAAAAAAATAAAAATAAATCATTATAATTTTAGAACTGAAAATCCAAATAAAACTCACTTTCATTTATCTTTATTTTCAAAAAGCAGATATTTTAAAGTATCTATTTCCAGTACTCAAATAAATAATAAATAACAGCAAAAATACATCTTTTTTTTATATACATGATGTAAAAATAAATTAAAAATAGATTTGCAAATTAAATTGTATATGGTATACTACCGAACTTACTCATTTCATTAAAATAATAACCAACATAAATATCCTTTTTGTTGACTAACAATATTATTGATTTTTAATTGAAAGCATTACAATTACTATTACACTTTAAGAGTGATTTGAGATTTTTTTTATATTTATAACTACAAACATGCTTTACGTGATACAACATCGTCGTTCTAGGAATTTCGATGAAAGAATCTAAATGTTACCAGAACTCCAATAACTGTTTTCTTCAATATTCATTGATTTACCATGTCAGCCAGATTAACATGCGTTCATTAACAGAGTTCTTTCAAAACATTTCAATGTTATCCAACAAAAACACTTGAAACCAGATGACCATCGATATAGTTATTTTAAATTTATTGAATATTGTTTCAACCGCAAATTAATTTTATCAAAATCGATTTTCGTACTACCGGTATTTTATTGTTATTATTTTTCTTAGGGCGTGAAAATGTTTGTTGTTTTTTTGATATACGAGCCTTGTTGTTCAAAATTACAATTGTAAAATTAATTATATGTATAGGAAAACTCATTCTCAGTATTTTGTTCACATTCAGTAATTTTACGAATACAATTGTTATGTACAGAACTCATAACATAACATTTTAATTGTTTTATAGTTTTTAAATATGAAATCACACAACTAATACAAATCTAGTAAAAATGTAAATAATATAATGGTATGGCAGTTGTATAATCATTATGTGGCAGTAAGATCATTAGTGCCAAAACAGTATTTAAATAATCCACTATCGTAAAATTATATTGATCAAAGGCCTAGTAGATATATTTTAAATCGATCAGAATCCGTGCGGTAATGAACAAATAAAAGAAATACGTAAATGTATACAATAAAACATGGAATTTTTAAATACGATAAATGATTGTTTTTTAAACCGGATGATTTTAAATTTACCATTTTGCTTTATAAGATCGAGAACAAAACTATTTCACGACTACTACTACAACAATTGAGTTTATTAAAATATCATCTTTAACATGTTGTACTGATTATTTTAATTACTTCCCGTTTCAAGTATTTAATTTTATGATATCTCAACTTTAACATTAATAAATAAAAATAAAATTAATTGCATTACGTTAGTCGTTGAACGAAAAAAAAAAATCCTATTGGAATAATATGGCACTATATTTTTATATGTGTTTTTATTCGTGTTTATTATCGTATTTATTTACGTGACTTTTGTAAACTTAATCCGGTGACCATGGGCGTGGTAAAAAAAATGTTACAAACTTCAAAACATGTATAATTTAATACGTTACACGATTTTATTATTTATAGCAAAATAGTGGAAATTATGCAGTATTAAATTATATGTACCTACATTAAAAGTTCTTGCCACGTTATTAAGGAAAGGATTTTAGGTGTACTTTTTCTTTTGACAATTTTTACCAATCTGTCATAAATGTACTTCACATTGCTATATAACGATAAAAGCAATGAGAATACAGACGATGTGAACTATATATAATGTTAGTGAATGACAGAACTGTTTGATTTAGTACATGTCTCTTCCAGAACCAAACCAGTACGCCTATAAGCACTAATCAGTTTAATATAAATTTATATATATATATATATATATATATTATATACATTCATTATAATTTGTAAGTATTTCCAGTCAACTGAAAAAAAATTGTAATTTTACACTTTAAGAACAACGAAAAATATATAATCATATCATTTTTTATTTTTTGATTAACCCAGTAGTTATTAATTATCAGTAGTTTCTGTTAACTATTACACTATAAAAAAAGTTACACAAAAATCCATCCTACTGCTATATTTTAGCTGCAACAGTCTTTAATATTAATCTGTTAATTTTATTTTGATTTAAACAAATTAATGATATGAATTGTTTCTTAACTTTAATGATTTCAGATACTAGTTTTTTCAAGATATATATCTAAAATAAATTATTGTACAACAAGCTATAGTTAAGTAATTATATAATGATGTAATAATATTATATTCAATGAAGCTGAAAAAAAAAATATTAAAAAATAAATTTTGTACTATATTTTAATTTATTTTGTATTTTAATATTTTTTTTTTTCAGCTTCATTGAATATAATATTATTACATAATTATATAATTACTTAATTATAGCTTGTTGTACAATGATTTATTTTAGATATATAATAATAATAATCTAAATTAATCTAACCTAATAAATACAAAATCTTATGGTTATTTATAATTTTATTTTTATTTAATATAGAAACAAAAAAGTTACTTCTTCAGAACACAGATATACTCGTGTATATATATATTTGTATATATATAAATTTCCTTTTTTTCTAAAATGAACTCTTCAAAAAAGGTTTTATACAACTAATTGATTCTTTTGTATTTTTTAGACAGTAAGAGCTAAAATAATTCTTGACCTTTTTAATTATTAGCAAAAAACATGCACAATATCAAATATTGGAAGTTATTAACCATACTAAAATATTATGCTGTAGTTCAATTTAGAAACTAAATTTGTTTGATTGTAGTATGGTTTATAAATTGAGTAATAAGAACAAAAACATATAACATTTTCTAAAAATAATTTAATTCATTTTGCAAAACATCAATTAATGTATTTATATAGACTCTTTATGATAAATAAAAAAGTAGTAAGCTTGGATATTATTTTAAAATATATTCAAACAAACAATAAGGAATGGACTATATAGGAAGTCATAAAATAAAATGGGGCTTGTATATTTTTATTGTTCTCTGAAAGTGTTTAAAACGAGATACTCATTTAGCATTTTTTGGTTCTTATTTGACAATTAAATCAACTATTATAATATGGATACTCATTGAAAATACCAAAAATATCAACATAATTTACTTTCGTATCAGATTTTCCGGATACAATTTTTTGAACTTCGTTAATGCATAAAAAATATTAATTATAAAAGCAATAGATTCCATTTTTATCTTTACAAGAAAAAATTAATAAGGATACTTTAAATTGTATATTCTGAGTGAAACGAAGGATGTTATAGTTTTACAATGATTTATATTTTTTATATTAATTTTTTTATTATTATTTTTTTCCTGTAAACTCTAATTTGGTTAGTAATACTGGACCAGAAGTTTTATCTAGCAACTTGATAGATTCGAAATCGGTTCGATATCAACCTGCAGTGATACTCTTAAGAGATCATTTTATCAACATCTCAATACGAGTATCTTTTCTAGACGAGAGGAAGTAAAAATGGTAAAGTCTATGTAAATGAGACTTCATTATTCAGATTTTAATTATTTAAACATAACATAAAAGTGATGTAATTAAATCTTGTAAATTGTAATTTATATTAATTTTTTTTTTCATATTTGATAAAATTTTCAAAAAAAGTTAAGTACTTTTGGTTTAAATATAACACTTTGAAAATATCTCATTTTTTTGATAGCTTTAATACAAAATATTTTCTGGTTATTATGACTTGACAATTTAATGTCGCTTTATTTATATCCTAAACTATAGGTATCAAAAAAAAATCCAAAATTGTAAGTCAATATATTATTTATAAGCGTTAGTTAAATTAATATGCATTTCTTATGGAATCTACTATTTTTACGTACATTTTCAACTTTACATCTTTATTAAAAAAATTGGTCCATATATTAAGAATAAAACTTTGGATATAAATAAAACGGCATGTTTTAAATATTTGATTAAAAAAATTATTCTTCATTATTGAGAGAATTTTAAACGTGTTAATAAACACAAAGAATCTATCGACAATTTAACTAAAAAAGTTAGGTTTAACATCTAAATCTAACATTTATATAACCGTAAAAATGCCAAGCTATAAATATAGTTGATTACACAAAGTATTATTATAACACATTTACATTTTCCGTAGTTATGTATTTAGATCTGATATAGATTGTGCATTACGAACATATTAAAGATTACAAAAAAGTGCATTTTTAAAAAAATCATCATCGTGCGGCTAACAAAAACAACAGCATGATAGTATGTATATATATGTAATATATATATTCTACAATAAAGCATTTCTGTCATCAGTTATCACGATAAGTGCTTTTTTGAAATGAAAATGTTTACTCATAACAATTTAACACGGTAGTACTTATATAGTGTACAACACGGGTTAATATCTATGATACGAATATACTCGAAGTATTTAGTGATATCACCCAACATAAAATATTTATTTTACTTTTAACATATATCGTCAATGTAAAAAAAAAAAAAAAACAAAACATTTTGGATATAAACAAACCACTGTAATGCACCTTTTTAGTAAAGCTTATTTTGATCAAATCATATCCACACATGAATCATAAAATAACATTATCATATAATCTCTTTGACAACTTTTATACAGTTTGATTTATTTCATTAAAATACTTACAATTTAATAGTTGATCAATTTACCATTTACACGGAAATAAGTTCTATATTAAATTATAATATATTGTTACCAACTAATTATTTGTTATAATTACGAAAAGTTTGATCCAGTTAATTTTGTTTAGCACCACTACTAACTTATTTTAATTTAAAGTTTAATAAGGTAATGTTTAACCAACTCAATGTAAAACAAAAATACAAAAATATTATTTTTCCATAATACTCTAAATATTTTGGAGCGTTGAATAAATGTTAAGATAATATAATATGAATATATCCAAGCGAACAAATAAATAAATATCAATATGGAAATAGCAACATTGAACATCAGAGTAATGCTTTTATATTTTTTTTTTACTTTGTATAAAAATCCGATTAAATCTGTTTACTGATCACTGGTCACCATATAATTAATTAAAAAAGTTAAAACGTAAAAATGAGAGGTATGGATACTCTGTTAGATTAAAAGAAGCTGATGTTTATAGATAACAATATTTGTTATGATAACCAGATTGTTGATAGTCTTCCACATGGTTTTATCTTAATTAATAATTAATTATTCACACTAAGTAGTTAAAAATAAATTGTCCAAAAATATTCTTTTAATAAATGCATTATAAAAGAAATGATTAGGTACTTATGCCATTAATTTAAAAATTGTGTCATTAAAAATGTTATTAATCCATAAATGTTTTCGTAATTACTTTTATAATTTAGTAGAAAAAAAAAAAAAACTTTGGTTTTTTTCGTAATTTTGTATTTTTCAACAATTATTTGTGTAAATTATTAAAATCTTTCAAAAATCGTGACTTTTATGGAAAAATAAATTTTGTTATTAAGTTAAAAATATTTAGTAAACTATAAGTTATAAATAAATAAAGTTATAAATAGTTGCCACTGACTCATAATTATTTAACTCAAACTAACTTTAACGAGTCAAAATGAGAAAACGACAAAGTATGACTCTAAAGTTCTGATTAAACTTGGCATTGGTGTTCATCAAAGAAGCACTTTGGGTTGACAGGATAGCCAACTAACATGCCTAGAGTTTTCATAGTACGTCAAACCATAAATTAAATAAACTTTGTATAAATTAACTCACTTCATTATGACGTTATCAATAAGGATCATCAAAACGTTAATATATCATCAAATAAACTAGTGTAAAGCATTTGTATCATACACGCTTTTCAGATCTTCTGAATCACGAGTCTTCGCTACTTAGGATTATACAAATAATCTGTGATCCAATAACACTTAGAGCATAAACGGTTCGGATTTAAATATTTCGCAATTTTTTCATGTGGTGGAAAAGTTTTAATACAATTTAAAACTATAATTCAAGTATTACCTTCAGTAATGAACACGTAAATGATTAAACGCTATACATATAAAATCCCACATATAAAATTTATAAAACGTATTATATGTTTTGTTTTTGAAATTCACTCTAAAAAAATTAAAAATACTTCCTATTTCAGATGTTAAGTAAGGGTTTTAATTTTTATACATAGTAAAAACATATAAGGTGAAAAATTATACATGTATGTTATATAAACAGGGTTGGTAATATATGATGAAAGTATAATATCCCACGAATAATACGTATTCAACGTTTAAAATAACTAAATCGTAAAGTATATTTTGGTTTTTGAAATTCACTCTTAGAAAATTTAAAATACTTCCTACCTATTTAAGATATTAAAATTTTTATTTTTATACTTGGTAAAAATATATAAGGTAATTAAAAATTATATATTTACAAAAAAAAATAAGTTACAAAAAAAATCTTTTTGTTTACAATTTTCTTCCCTATTTTTTTCTTATTTATCTAAATAGAAAAAAATTAAATAATTGCTATAGGTACAGATCATAATACATATAATATATATAATACTATTATGATATTGATATAAAATAAAATTTAAATGTATAAAATTTTATAAATATCTCAAGTACACTATAAATACTTACGACAAGATATTGATCAGTAATAAATTAACAGTTGTCTACACTTGTCTATTTATAATTTATATTTTCTTTTTTATAATTATTGTAAATTATAAATGTGTTTTTTAGTTATAAGTGATTTTATTTTGATACGGTATAAAACGTATATAATTATGTGATAAATACTAAAAGTTCTATACGTTTTATAGGTGCGTATAATACGTGTTTTATTATATGTATTATACGTTTCAACTCTGATATTAGCGGTAAAATTATAGAGTAAAATGTCGAAATGGTAATACGTGTATATACTTGTGGCCAGTTTGTGCATATGTACACAAGTTGTGTCGTAAAGATAATAACGTAAAAAAGGTTATGAAAACCCCACCTTAAATTAGTCAACTCTCATGGGACCCTTCGAATAACATAATACCAACAGGGAGTCGTTATAAATTATAATTATGTCACTTCGATAAACCATGTTTTATGTAAAACACACTTGTTTCGCATTATCGAATAATCTTTTAATAATCTAATAATCTAATCGTTAGACACACAGCTCGTCTTCTCTGCTGCCGTTCGATCACTGTTGACAGGCATTGTGATCGAAAAAAGACAAGGATTCCACGTGAATTCACGAATGTAAGAACGCGTTAAGTCATCCACGTGGAAAAAAGTAGATATACGGTTTCGCAACGAGCATTTGTATGAACCTATTACAAAAGTTCTGCGGGAAAATCTTGTCTCCCTAGACCTTATGAACAATTTGTTTTGAATTAATGTAATAGTGACAAATGTTTTGTTGTCAAAAACCACCATCATTTTTAACCTTTTTTTTTTTTTTTTTGACTCATTCACCCATGACATTTTGGAATACAAATTACATACCAAGTGTACATATAAACTGTGAGAATTTTCTTTACATATATACCAATTTTTCTAAGACATAATCAAATCGCAATTAGATATTTTTTTTATACTTTTATTATTAATTAGTTTCTATTTTAAAATTATATTTGATAAAATGTGTGAAATTAAAACAAATATGTTTTTTGTTTTTATAAAAAATAAATTTACAAATAGTATAATAGCATTATATTAAGTAAATATGATAGTAATTTGAATATAACTGATAAGAGTAACATGATTGGGGAAAGTGACCCATTAACAACACCCTTATAGTTTATTATTTAACTATAAAAAATGACTTATAAGTTATTAATGAGAACATTTATTTTTTATTATAATTGTTCACACGGGATCAGCCATTTGTATGCCTCATTTTGTGTTTGCGGATAAGATGTGAGAGGACACATTTTTTATAAGAGGATTTGTGTGAAAGTCGAGTTGAAAATATAATCGTATGTAATATGTAGTAGCTAGTTCTTTTACGGTTAGGATGTTGACGTCAATTCTGTAGAAGAATTTCTAAACTCCCCACTTCAAGTAGCTCACCTTGCCAAATACTTCACACTGAATGATGTTGAATATGACATTGATAAACAACCTCTTAAAAAATCTCCATGGTTTGATCTAATTATTGTTGAAGTTGCCAGATGCTTAACCAAAAAACAACAATTATCCATCTCATACATTTATTTAACTCCATGCTCAGGCTTTCATATTTTCCTACCTTCTAGAAATGTTCGATAATTATTCTTGTTCCAAAGCCCAATAAGCCTCCAGACTTGACTATAAGCCTGTTATATTTTTTCGTTAAAATCCTCGAAAGACTTTTACTCAAATGATTTCTATCGTGATAATTGAAAATTCCATTCTTCCGAACTCTCGTTTTGGATTTCGAACTACTCACTTAACAATCTATCAAATTCATAGAGTTGTAGATGCAATTTCGTATGCATTGGAAAAAAAAATTATATTGCCCGTTTATTTTTCTTGATATTTCTCAGGCGTTTGAAAGACTCTGGCACGATGGGCTCATATTCAAATTGAAAAATGTATACATTCTCTATACTTCCTGATCATTAAATCTTATTATTCTGAAATATATTCCAATATTCGTTTTTTGTAAAGCTCTTTCAAGTATAGCCAAAATCTCGGCGGATAATCCTCAAGGTGGAATTCTTTTGCAAGTGCTTTATAACGTCTATGTCTATGATCAACTCACCTCCCCGAACACACTAGTAACCCATTAAGCTGATGACAAGGCTATAATCTTAGTTAATCATGTCCCGGTTATTGCTTCCTACCACCTTCAAAATCACCTACTCTTATGGAAAAATGGTATACCAATTGGCGGTTAAAAATAAACCAATCAAAATTCGTGCATTGTACATTTACCCTTAGACATACACCCTGCTCAGCTGTCTCCATCCATGGTATTTCTATTCTAATCACACGAACAGTAAAATATTTTAGTCTAACCTTAAATCGCATATTAACCTGGAACAACATATTAAATCTAAACAACTAAACCTAAACTCCCGATTACGCCTTCTCAAAATATTTATTAAAAACAATAAATGCAGTAATATCAACACAAAAATGCTCATATATAAATCAGTCTTGACATATGGTATACTGGAAATGAAAAAAAATCTAACTTAAATAAAATACAAACCTTTCAAAACATAGCACTTTTAATACCTTACGTCTGAAACTACACTAGCTACTCCGATCTAAAAATAAAATTAATACATGGAGAAGCTATAGTTCATTATCAACGCTTCCATAATCGCCTTAACTCTAATAACAAGTCACAGTCTCCTCCATTTCTAGAAACCCACCCAGACGTTTAAAATGGAAATAGTATCATGACCTACTTTTTACCCCTCTCCTAACAGCTTATCCGTAGACAAAGCACCAGTTGTTAAAATTATTTAAAAAAAAATAAAAAAAATATTTGTGAGTGTCATTATTGGATGAATGCTCACATAAAGTATAGCCCGTTTATATTTAATTACTATAATTTTGTAAGCGATTGTAAAATTAATTTATATGTACACTCTAACCATACAAGCCTATTGTGCCCCAAGGTATAAATTACTTATTTCAAATAAAAAAGGATGTAGACGCCTTAGTAAAGAAAAGCATTGCTGATGTATCACGGTGCATAAGTAATTAGTCAAATAGCAATTTTCTGGTGGGATTTTATCAAACGGATGTTGAAAAGTTTTTTCCGGTCTCAAAATTTAGATTTCATAAAACCAGATGGGTCTTATAATAGTCTTATAAATTAATAATTTTGTTTTTAGGTTTAATTTGGATTTTAATAATAGATGAACTTAGTGAAATCTTGTATTTACTTCTTGTATTTATATTTTTAAAAATGTAAGGCACTTATCTAATGCTAAACTTAAATATTTTATTTGGTTAAGATGATGGCGTGATTTCATCAATTATTGAGTAAATGATATTTTCTTAATATGAGTGTAGTATAAGCAGATTTATTTTCAACTATATTTTTCCGTTTTTTTGATAAAGTTTCTATTTTAGGAAAGTGTATTTATAGGTTTTTAGAGATAAACATGTGGTTAACAGGTAGCAGTATTGTCGATGTAGGTTGCTTAACCTAACCTATAGTATTGTATTTGAGTTGGTAATAAACAGGATTAAAAATATAATTGCATTTATTTTAACGAGGAAAGATAGTATGCCCTCATAATTAATTACAAGCTTAAGAATCGAAGAAAAAAATATAACCTATTAAAATTAGTCGATTTTTACATGAGACTTCAAATTACATTTACAATCATTATAGTTAGTTTAGTTGAAATTAAAAACATAGACAATGTAATCAAAATACCGAGAGTTTTTGGTAGTTCGAAAATAAGAGTTCAAAAGAAACAAAGACGTTTTCAGTACAATTATGAGTAAAACTCGATAAATCGGAATCTCTTATATTTTAATATTATTTCGCGCTAATTGTAGTACCGAAAATAATATTGTTTAGCATGTATAATTGTTATTTCATATTAATACGAGTATGCATATGAATCCTACACACATTAATCTATATATTCGTTAAATAATTTACCATAATTTTTTTTAAATATTTTACATATCATTAATGATAAAACAATTATTGTTTCACGTTTGGTACTAATAATAAAAATACTAAATCATTTGATTTTACACTTTTATAATCAAAGCTTACTATAATGTATAAATTATAAAGGTAACATGTTGCTAATGACTAATGAGACAACGCTTCAAAATTATTCAGAAAGACTAGTTTAAAGTTCATATTTAAATATTGTATAGGGTAACGAATCTGAATTTTTTTTCTCTTAGTATGATTTATATTATTTTTTTATTTTTATTTTTTATTTTATTTTATATTATATGATAATTATTAGAATTTTTACTCTCATCTATCGTATCTTATATGACTCTATACTGTAACCTATTCTCAGTCTCATTTCATATCTTCTTGTATATTTTATACTTATTTTACTTGCATTATTTTTCTTACACTGTACACATTAGTTTACTTTTTTACTTCTATCTCGTGTAATCGTATGCGTGATATAGGTACAAGGTATTGTCGATAATTTATTAACTTACCATAAAATAGAGTTTATCTGTATTATAAAAAATTGTACTACTTATTGTACTCGTATTATTTGTTGCAGTCATTTATAAATACTTTAATATTTATTTTCAGCCAATAACTGCCGAGTATTTTTACTGTTGCGCTATCTGTTAACCACATTATAAACAAGTTAGGCATTCAATATATTTTCATTAGAACAATTCAAATTTCACTATTTTATAGAACATTTGTCCAATCTTCATTTTAAATGATCTTAAGGGACAACATGAAGTCTTTGCTAAATTACAACTCACGAAATATATCTTGTTCTAAATATCTTGTAGCCTCGTTGATTACACAGTAGAATAGACTTAGATTAAACGCTAATCCCTGTTACAATTATTCAACTCATATAACCACGAAAATCCTTATTCCTTTCCATATTGTTTAATTTTAAACCTAGTAATCTTATTATCAATAATATATATATATATATATATATATATATACACACATCTGTAGAGTATAAGCTTTTTATTTAGGTACATTGCAAATCATTTTTCTTAAAAAAAAATAAATAAATAAATATATAATGCGAATTTAAAGTTTAAAGTTTACACTATAATTTCAAAATTGTATGTTGTAAATGTTGATTATTTTCAAAGGAAAAGTTTTCATCTATTTAATGCTATACTAAGCTACATCGAAAAACTTGTTTCAAACTGTTTATTTACATATAATTCTTTTTATAAAAAGTCTGTAACGATTTTGATCAAAAATCTTTATTTTTCCGATGTGCATAATTTACTTTGTAACCTTATTGTCTGGTTTATTATTGTCTACAAATTCATTCAGTTTTAAATATTTTTATTTCTTGTTACTCAAGAAAGTATATAATGATTTGCATAAAATTATGATTGTGGTGGAAATAAAATGTAGTTACCGGCTAATAATTTTATCACATATTATGTGATCATCAAATAATAATAATTATATGGTGATTTCTAGAATCATACAAAATTTTGTATATCACTTATGATTGATCATACATTTTAAACTTATTACATATATACCTATGGTCATTATTTAATCAGTTTACTTATACTTTTGATTTAATGATTCAAATTTGAAACAAAATGTTTATGATATCTCCTTAAAATATTCATGTAAGTTATAGTAGTATAGGATTAGGGTCACTAGTAAAATAACATATTATATATATGAACTATGCCGTTACGTAGTCTTTACGTCAATCAAAATAGTTTATGAACAATGTCAAACAATAACTGGTCTCAAGTAAGTAAGTATATACAAAGTTAAATTTTACGGAACTATATTTTCCTAACTTTCCAACAATACAGTCATGGAAATTAAATATTTATACACATGAAGTTTCAGTTCAGTTTGCTTGGAGTTTTTTGGATTTAATCATGAAGGATAATTGAAAAAATTAAATCAATCTCATTTATAATTGTGTTAAAATTTAAAGAAATAAGTCTAATCTAACTAATAAGTGTAATAAAAATAAATTTTCAAGAATAATAGAGTTGAAAAGTACTAAATTAGGTTATCATTATATTACAAAAAACAATAATTATAAGAAATGAGGTATGGTGTTATGTCAAATTTTTTAATCTAAAATAAAAAATTAAGATGAAAGATAATAAATTTTTATTTATTAAGATTAATTTATTAAGGAGATTTTTTATATTCATCGGAGAGCAAAGATAAAAAATAGAAATGACAAATAAATTATACTATATCATTAATTTTTGTTATAGTATAATGTATTTAATTTCTTATTTCTATTTCCTTATTTTTTTTTTATTTCTTTTTTTTTTTAATAATTATAAAAACATGGTTATTTATTTATTTATACCAAACGGTATAGATTATATGATATAATAGAAAACAGTCGTTTCAGCGTCTAATTATTATGAAAAAAATGAAAGTATAAAAATTAAGCAATCGGGTGGAAATTTAAGTCGGGAGTTATGTGTAGTGGACCGTATTCACCGCGGGTGGAAAGGGCGAATAGAGTGCGAGGGAATATTTATGGCCCAAATCCGATTAATAGCTACGGCCGACGTAAGCCACGATCAAACGTCTACGAAATATATGTAACATGTAACATGTACAGGCGCGATACGTATACTATGATTACCGGTAGACGTGCACACCACACACGTCCTGTTAACTCGACACCGTCGTCCGTCTTACTGAACTAAGCGGTCACACGATACTGCGTTACTACATCTAACTCGATATCGCTACTTCCTTGCTCCTATATAACCCCACGTCACATGAACTATAGGCACCAATGGCCTGCTCATTATCGACCGTGCAACAGTCATGTTTTACGAGGACTCTCGAGCCTTTAACCTAAATCAATGCCTGCATTTCACTTGAACCGCCTGAAGTGTAGTCTCCACGTGTCGAGACGATTTATCGTACGATCAGCCACGGTTATTCTTTCGGCAGTGAGCAATTCAAAATGCTAAACGAGTACTCGTATGAACATTTACTTAAGCTAACACAAGAAAAATCTTTAATAAAATAATCATCCACTAGTGAAAGTAATAATGTTAAATATGATATAGTTCAGAGTATAATGGGGTTCGCAAACTATAAGTGCTGTCTTCGTCTTACAGACGTGCAACAATGTAAAAACAGAATCAATATCCGACCTAAAGTCTAATACGATTTCTTTTTTTCTTTTTTTTTGAACTGTTATGATATAAATAGTTATGAATACTGCATGATTTGTTCGAAACATAATATAATCTAAAGAAGTAGTCTGGTCGCTTTCAAATAGATTTCAAACATATATTGATTCTTATATCAGAATTATTATCGCTTCGATACGTGAATTCGATGGACAAACAACGAACAGTTTATACTACATTGCACACGTGCAGGACGAAAATACGCGTAGTAATATTGTACAACGAATCTCCTTAACAGTAAAATATAAACACGTAATGGAAATAGGGGCCGATATATGTACAAGTAACTACGATCGCGGGTAAAAGTGATTTGGTTGAGTTCCGTTTTGTCGCGCTCTCAGTTACGTGCGTTGTCCGTCTTCGGTTATCAAAAACAGCTACACGAAACTGCTGTTGCACTGAAGGCGGTAGACAGTCAATGATGAATCTCGTACACGCGTGTGGTGTGAATTGCTCATTTCCTTTTATGCGGAAACAACAGGAGTATAGTGTAAACGTGATATATATGTATTTTGTGCGTGTGCACACGCAAATTTTCAAAAAGTTTGAAAACGTTTAAGCGCTCGAGCAAAGTTTCAACAACTTTTTGAACACTGAAGTATTTGTATACATCGTATCACATATACACATTATGATTTAGAACATGCGGGATTTTACATTTCACGTCTGATGAGAATACATATATTAAGATTTTAGATTTTATTCGGATACAACACTTATGGAAAATAATATTTGCTATATCATTAAATCGAGAAATATAATGTAATTAATTGCTATAAAGTTAGGAGTTTATCTCTAATTCATTCAAATGGTAAATACTTCAAATACTTGGTAGAAAACCAAAACCATTTTTAACATTTTGGCCAGATATCAATTAGTTTTGTAGATCGTTTTAAACATCCTGTTTGGAAATATTTCCGTAAAGTTACTGCCAACTTTGAGAATATCACTTAACATTTATTCGGATATCGAGAACCCGATTGTAGTTCTAGTAAATAAAAGTTTTCGTTTCGTCTTTAATTATGATTCTGAATAAAAAAATAAAAATAAAATAATATCCGATAAACATTGTTATTTTAATATTCATTGTAATTATAATTCTATAATTTTCTGGATAGCTTTAATTGCATGTACCTTTATTTTCTATGTTTTTAAATATAGTCTCTAATTATGAAAAAAGATCAAAACAAAATAGTAAATATATATGTGTATGTGTATAAATGATACATATATGCATAAATTCGTTTATATGTTATAAACATAATATGTTTGTACATAAATCAAGTACTGAAATGAATAATATTATAAAATAATGAATACATTTAATATTAATAAGTTTTTAAACTAGTCATTAATTAAATCGAGATAAGTTAAATAGATCATCAAATAATTATAATAATAATAACAATAATAATAATAATATGTTCTATAAATGTTTTTATATCATATTAAATTTATAAGTAAAAATATTACAAAAAATATTACAATATTAGTCCCAATTAACATATGAACTGAAATGGAAAAGCACTATACACATCAAGTAAAATGTAATAAACAAGAAAAAAATTGCGGATAGATTTTTACAGTGACGTACAATTGCCCATTATGATACTAATTTACATTTTAATCCAAATTACTTACTTTATGATTTATATCAGAATTATTCGTCTCTAAAAATAAAAACAATATCTATATACAGTTTAGCTTTTACTATTTTTAAGCTTCTAAATTTTAGAAATTAAATTTCTTTATTGATAACCAAAGTTCTTAAACTATTCTTAATACAAACTTGTTGGACCGATTTTTATTTGAATTCCATAATAATTTTTTGACTATAATTTAATGAAAACCATTCACTTTGAC